>BGPR01030242.1:0-18784 GCA_013235015.1 Araneus ventricosus
ACCATTACAATAGGTATTATACCTTTAAGAAATATGCCTAAAATCATGCTCCGTCTGGATATGTTTGTGTAAGTAATGGGGCCCAGATAGAGGCGCATTAACTGAAGGAAGAAAACCTTAAGAATCTATCTTTGATTTTATAGCTTCCATAAACTTATCTATTCGTTTGCTTTATTAATAAAATCTTGAAACTGTAGAGACATTGCGGATAGTACGTCTGTAGAAAATATATTATTACAATACCTGTAAGTCTTTCAGAAAATATATTAAAGGAAGGTAAATTATATAAGGAAGGAAATATAATTAAGTCATAAAATCACTTGAGAATGAAGTGTAAAATGTGTCTGGGATCGAAAAATAAAATAATTCAAAGTTCATAAAATAATATATTGCCCAAAATAATTTTATAAAACGAAAAAATAAATTAAATAAAGGAAATATACTAGCATACTTTATTCATGTATCAATAGCTATTGCATTCCAATTTGGCCATTTGGCATTTTAGCAATTTTATAGAAAAAAAATTTAAAATTGTTCACGAGATAATCCTCTGAATAATTGAATCTGGTAGTATCATTTCTAAAAATCGTTATTTGAAATAAAGTAAATATCAATGATGATTTCTTTCAGGGGTGGAAACAGAGACAAGTTATGAATCAAGGCTAAACGGAAAGCCATTAGTCTTTGACTAATGGGATTTCAGTTGGAAAATGCCAGAACGGTTCCCTTTCTGAGGTTTGGCCGGTACAGTTTTTGGAAACGACTTTTTGACAGGTTAAGTGATTGTCAGAAAAATTGAAATTATCTTCGTGTGTACAAAAAAAGATGGAATAGGAAAATAATATCTGGTATTGTAAAAATGAAAAATTTAGCTATATGTGAGTAAACTTAGTGAATTGGTGAGCGTTTTAAACCATTTGAAATTAGCAGTGTCATGAATTAATAAAACTTTAAAATAATGACGAATATATAGAAACGCCATTATAGCACTGACAATGAAGCAGATTTTGAATATTTTTAGTAATATTTTAGTTGTTGGAAATGGGAAAAGGTTTAAAAATATTTTTTGATGATAGAAATCAAAGAATCCTTTCTTAGTACTGTAATTATAATGAACCATTTAATCAATTTTGAAGGCAAGAGTTTTATCCTTTTTCGTAAAAAAATAAATAAGCTTAAAAATAAGTTTTATTATTAATTTTTTAAAGCATGAAAATATAATAGGTAATACAGGAAATATGGATTTTTATCTTGCCACAAAAATGAACTTTCTCAAAGAAAATTATTTAAGGAATTGCATCAAGTTAAATAGATTTATCAAATTCTCACCCGCTTTTCTTCAAATTTTAAACCTCTGATTGGCAATCTGTCGCATACGAAAAAATGATTTACTATTGTTATAAAAATTGTCTCTTGGTTGTACGTGAATGCAGTCCAACAAGCAGGATAATAAAAATATAATGACTCTTTATTTTACAAATATTCCAAAAAATAAGCCAGGTATAATTTTTTTCTTAAAAACAATCGACAGGAGGCTGTCTCTGCGAAACAGCCGCTGGGATTGAGGGGCGTAGACTTACTTACCTTCCTCAATTGTGACTTTCTGTGACTAAAGTAGCGCTATGTGAATATTAAATTTATAGTCTATAGCTACTATTAGTCTAGTGTGACTATGTGACTCTTTCTATGTAAAATCCTTCGTGATTTTCCCCAAATTTGCAACTCTACTGTGACTAAACCATAATTATAAATTCTAAAATTATTTTCGCAGTCTTCAAATACTACCTTTCTCTATTAAATGAAACTAAAATCAACTCTCTATGTTATTTGGTTGCGGAGCTATGAGCGTTTAAGTTTAGCAAGAAATTCGACGTAATTCAACAATTCTTGAGTAATATTTCGCTCGATCGATGAATGAATTGCCTTAGTCTGAGTGAGTGCGCATCGGTCGCTGTGATGTCATGAAAAGTTTTCGTGATTTTCACCAACTTTGCAGCTCGACTGTGACTAAAACGTAATTTCAAATTCTGAAACTTTTTTTGCAGTCTTCAATTACTACCTTTCTCAATTAAATGAAATAAAAATCTACTTTCTATGTTATTTTGTTGCGGAGCTATAAGAGTTTAACTTCAACGCGAAAAGCTGCAAATTTTTTTCTTTCCCGACACACTATTAGACCACTATGGAGAGACGTAAGTCTACGTCAAAACACAAAGTAGCACGGGTAACAAAACTAAGCAGCACTTTCATAAATTAAGAACTCAAACATGCAGCAGATCACTAAAATATTTCAGTCACACACTCTCACAGCACTTTCAATAGCGCGCAATGTCTATCAATTCATCAGCTTTATTGCTGACTAAACTCCAACCGATTCGTTCTTGATTTGAGAGCTTGCTTTTTATACCTTTTCCAACAGGAAGTGACAACACTTAGAATATCTTGTTATTTCAGCTCCCACTAGAGATAGGGCCATTTTTTTTTATTTTTTAGAAGCTTCATTTTGTCTTTAAGGTTGCCCAAATTTGTTGTCAAAATGGTCGCCAAGGTCGGAGTTCATTGGCTTCGCACCCAGTAAGACCTTTGTAAACTCTCTTTCATGTCAAAAGATTAGCATGACAGGGAAATAAATTAACAACTTCATAATACTATATTCTATGGTTAAATAATAGTTAAGTTCATTTCTAGCATCTTAAAGCATATTGATAAAAGACCCTTCATTCTTTTCATTGAAAATCTCATTTAAATTATTTTATAAAAACATCTCTCTTATATATAATTTGATTTTAAGAAACTTCTGTTTTGTGTTGTTATATGAAAATACATCAGTTTAAAATTTCATGATTTAACTACAATTTTTAATTATTTATTTTAAATTATTATAGTTAGCTTTTGAATGAACAGTCATGATAACTAATCTTAGCTCTGAACTGTTCATCTAGGAAATATTATGATTTAATGGCTGACTATGTAACTTTAATTAGGCTTCTAGTGTTTGGTTTAGTTGCCTCCTCCACAGAATGTTGCAAAATCATACGAATAGGAAATTTTGTAATACTTATTAGCATTTAATAATACTTAATAGAATTTGATGATGCTTATTAACGATCATCAAATCCCCATAAAGGTGTTCAAACATTTGGAAAGGAGTTTTATTGTGAAGACTAATTAAAACTTAAGTTTAATAGTTAAGTAATCATGCTAGAATAAAATTTTAAATTTGAAAGACAAGTTTGTTCGGATATTAATCATGAATTTTTGACAATTACATATCTTTATGAAATTGAAAGAATAATGTGAGTTTATATTTTTAACTTTATGGTAATAATCAAGAAGTATAAATGCAATCAGTATTTTAGAAATTGAAGCAATGCGTATTCTGCTGTTGAGATATACTAAATATTAGTACGAACTGTTCCAACAATCAGTTTGGTCATACTTTGAACTATGAAACACTTTCTCAATTTCTTATATCGGAAAATATTTCTTATATTTAAGTATTTAAAAACTGTTCCAATATTTTTTTGGAATCTTATTATGATTTTTACGACAAAAAATCGGTTATTTGGCATATGAACTATTGCTTTGAATTAACATCTCAAGTATCATTATCTTTCTATTAATATTTAAATTATTTTTTATAAGTTATAGTTATAATTTAAATAACGATATTAATATATTGAGATTTAAACTATAATTACATGAGAAGGAATTAATAACATTGATACCACATTTTATGAATGGAAATGACTTCCATACTTTTCTGAACTAACTGCTAGACTATACTGCCTAAATATCCGTACGAATTAATTTGAGAACATTGATTATGCTTTTACCTTTGTGTCTTACAGCTTATTCAGCTTTGGATATAATATGAAAAATTTATAACGTTGTATGAGTGATAACATATATTATTATATAAGATAAACAATCGAAAATTAGGAATTACAAAATCTGTCTACAATTTTGGATGCATATATATATATATAACAAAACCAACATATAAACACAAAATAAAAACTCAAAAACAGTAAAAAAGGAAAAAATGGCTAAATAGACAAAAACCAGAAAAAACCAAAAAAATTGAAAAATATCATAGCGAGCCGCTCGTCAGGAAGGGAAGCTCGCTCATGATATTAATTTGTGCTATATATATATATATATAAATAGTTCGTGTTGAAAGCAAAAACCTACCAGTCGAAGAATGGGTTAAGGCTCCACACGGTTGAGGAAATTCATTTGGAAGTTTGCGAGTTCTATACACTAGCTGCCTCAAAAAAAGACCAAAGACCAAACCAAGCAAACTAAGAAGCAAGCAAAACACAAATTAAGCCACTCTCGCATAGAATTTCTCGAGGAAGGCAACCTGTGCCTATTTGCTGGAGCTAAAGTCAGACTTATACCTTAGGTGATACCTATGTGCTCCAAGGTCTTTTTGATTAACCCCTTAACCGGTCAATTTTCTTAACAAAAATGGTGACAAAAAAGGCATATTTATTACTGAATGAATTCTCATTTTTTTGTTCTTCGCCGGTTAAAAAAAATCCTTCAACGAGAAACCAGGATGGAAACCATTTCAGTGACAGGAACAAGCTACGCGATCTGTTAAAAAATATTGATAGTTGTTAGGAGAATTAAAAATACAGGCAAGCTGGATAAGGAGAGGAGAACATATCGATGCCCGTACAAGGGTTATAGGGTAGAACAAAATTGTACCTACCGGTTAAAGGGTAGAAGCTGTCACACTTCCCCTTCATTATGTGACTCATTGACTTCAGTAGCTACGTTAAATCAGGTGGGATTTGTCACAGCAACAACATTCAAAGAAAGATACAAAAAAGCGAATTCCCAACACAAGTTTGAAAATTGTTTTTGTCAGAAAGTCGGAATATAATTAATGTGTATCGTTGAATTTTTCGAAAATTCTGCTCTATTTCCATTCTTTGAAAGAATGGGTTTATTAGCAGAAACAACATTCAAAGATAGGTGCATAAAAAAATAACTACTAACAAAATTAAAAAATTTTCGAAACATAATTAATTTTGATCGTTGAATTTATTTTCAGAATCCTGATATGAAGATTTTTTTCAGACTCCTGACATGCAGTTATACAAAATATACGAAACTATATCTTACGCTATAAGAAAAGAACTTATAAGAAACTACGAAAAGACTCATGCTGGTTAATTAATGACTTTTTTCATCCCATTTTTCAGTAGTATCAGTATGTAAAAATCACAAATGGACTCATATTGATTTGATAAATAGATATTTTTCGTCCTTTTTATCAGTATCTACGAATGAAAACCCACATTCGGTATATTAACTTTAAGGTCCGTTAACTTTAAGAACAATTAATCTAAAAATATAGGGAGTGAAAGAGACATCCCTATTAGCAAAAGATGTCCTGCAGTATTCATACGATATGTTTACGATGTTGTGCAGCATTCAGGATATCGTGGACTACCTTTTGTTAATACGTATACAGGGTGGTCATAAATTATAGGACCCATTTCAAAAATTAATATAAAAAAAACCTATAATGTAGCAACTTTTTTAAATGAGAGAAAGATTACGCCGCACTAAATCAGTTGCAGCGGGAGATTCCCACCCGGAAGTGTCAAAATGTCTACCGTACAGCAGAAGGAACGTTTGGCATGACCCTGTATCCACAGAAGCAAATCAATTACAACAGTTCAAAGACGATTTCTCCTATAATATAGAAATTGTCAGACTCCAAATAAGAACTCCATCAAACATTGGTATGAGCAATCTAAGGGAACAGGAAATGTGCGTCATAGGAAAGGTGCTGGACGACCATCGGTCTCAGTTGAAGTTGAACGAGTGAAGTAAACTTTCACTCTTAAATTCCTCGTACGGAAGCTAAAGGAAATCTTACTTGGCGGCCGACAATTCCGATACTCTAGCCGAAAACGACTTTGAACTGTTACAATTGAAATGCTTTCGTAGAACCGGAGACGTGCCTTCTGCTGCACGGTAACCATTTTGACACTTCCATTGGGATTTTCAAACTGCAGCATAATTAGTGTGCCGTAATGACGCGTTAATTATCTGAAAAAAGCTTTTTTAGCTGCTCCATCATTTAAAAAAACGAAATTTCTATATTATAGGTTTTTATTAAAATTCATTTTTGATATGGGTCAATAATTTATGATCATCCTGTATTACGAGAATGTATATCATTCAATTTAATCTCCGGCATAAGACACTGGCTGAAGTGAAAAAAAAGGCAGTAAATGAAAATGAGCCGAACACCATTTTCTCTACGAGACAAGAATAAAGTTTACCGCTGGAATAACACAAGATTTTTCTGGATGTAAAGAACTCGGCAGTGCCGCAGGTCCTATCTGATCCTGTTAGAGAGGGAGTTGGGACAACCTTCTGGATAAATCTCTAGTGAAAAAGGAGGCAGCAGCGAGTCAAGTGACTCTCAAAACCTCTTTGTTAGGAAGATCGCCAAAGGAATCCGCTTTAATGCATTTCGGTACTTAAAATACGCCGTTTTTTGCTGGACTAAAATGCGTTCCATGCGTGCTTTAAATCCTTTGGGGTGCGCATAGTCAAATCGACAAATTCAAAGATAGCATATCTCAGATTTCTCTAGTTGATGCAATTCATGCTCTATCAATAAGAATAATAATATTAATAACACAAGCGTATTGTTTTATATAATGAAATATGACATACCTGCGCTCCTAATCTTAATGTTATATTAAAAAGCGTTTCTATTTTTCTCTTATGGAAGTCTTTGACTGAAAGCATTGTGTTCTACTAAATTTTAACATATGTGCTTTTAAACCGAGAAAAGCAATGGAATAGAACACTGTTCCTATTGAAAAATATTTTTAGATAAGGATTTTCAGGAACTCAGTTGACGTACGAAACTTTTTATTTATATTTTTTAAAAAATGTATATTATAGCAATTACTTAATACAAAATCGAGTAATCGCCGTGAGGGAATTTCGTTAGAAATTGTGAATGATTTCCTGATATTAGTACCATTAAAACAAGTTTTTTTTCTAGTTTAACGATTGCATCTAAGAAGTAAGGTTTATATTAGAAATGTTTCTTCAAAAATAAAATGTAAGAAATACTTTTGCAGCATTACGGAGGTAAAATAATCTATAGAAAAATAAATATATTTCAGGTATTTAATTACAAAAGTAAAGAAAAGATACATTGTAGATAAAAAACAGAGCATATGATCTGAGAGATCGCCGAACCTAATGAAGGGTTACGTATATATTTTTTCATGTGACAGGAGTTTCGTGTTCAGTCGAATTGCCAAAAAGAACTTTAAAACGAGAAATAAATGCAAAGATATTAAAACAAAATAAGGAAGGTTTGAATTGTGGGATAGAAGTAAAAATACAATAATATTAACAACCAGCGATAGTGGTCTCCCCTAAACTTTCTCATATACTCCTAACACATGTAGAAAAAAATAAGCTAAAAGGCAGCAAAACAAACGAGAACCTTTAACGCAGTAGCGGAAAAAAAAGCGAAACGTCATACTACGATTTCTGAAAGTCGTCCAACACAGAAATGGAATTAGAAGCCGGCGTGATTACCAATAGGGCTGGATGTAAGATAACGAAAACAAAATTTTCAATTTGAACGCCCTGTTTTTAAACCGATTGATACAAAAATTGGACACAAATCTACCATTAAGGTAAATAAGCCACATACCAAATTTCATTTATCAAGGTAATTTTTTAAAGAATTTATTGCGTTCAAAAGTTTGCTATTGTACAGACAGACAGATAGTCAGCCCTTTGACGCATTTGGTCCAAAATTTGAAACAAACCTACATTCCTGATGGTAAAAATGTATACCAAATTTTATCCACCTAGCTATTTAAGTTTGTAAGTTATAGCGTTCACATTAAAACGGACATACAGACAGACTTCCCGTCGACGGATTTTGTCCAAAATTTAATAGACACCTACAAATTATGTGTAAAGACCACATACCAAATTTCATCTTTGTAGCTTTAATAGTTTTTGTGTTATCTTGTTCACAGACAGAAAGACATAATTCCAAAATTACTATAATAATTTGAAGCTATAATAATTTGAAGATTACCTCCACACTCGACCATAGAATTTTTTACTATTTTTCTGCAATCCATTTTTCATGTTACTTTGATGATTTACCGTGAAACTAAGGACAAAGGTTAAAAAAAATGTTTAAGAAGTGTGTTGCTGATCTAGCGAAAGTGAAAATGTGAGTGAGGAGACACTACATTGACAACATTGGCTAAACCTTTAAAGACGGCAATGAAGAGCAGATTTTCGAATTTTTTTAGAAGCGAGGTCTACTGTTCCTAAAACTACTAATAATACTGGGATCTGTACCAACCAGGTTGAATAAATTTGTCTATTCATTTAACAGATGTGGAAAGAAAATACACTGAGTGTGTATTTAAAGCCTTCGAAATATTCCAGTATTTCTTTTTATTTAATTCCTTCGCCATTTCATATTTTTGGCTGTTTCAAAATGAAGAGAAAAGAACAGGTAGACCACTTTCCCCCAAATAACTCTGTGTCATTTAAAAATAAAATGCTTTGCTTTGTGTAACTATTCCAGTTAAGTTATTTACTGAAAAATAAGAGATCCGATTTGCATTGAAACTTTCATTATTCGTAAAAATTTGTCAAGATTGGAGATAGATTGCAATAATTTAGTAAGATAATTATAACATAGTTTTGCTATTTATATAATACCAAATCCTAAGCAAATTATCTTAATATAAATAAAAGCCATTGTGGGTATGTGTGCATGTGGGTATGTATGTGGCTATGTTCCACATCTCCTCCTAAACCAATGGACGGTTTTCAACCAAATTTTGTACACTTATTCTTTAAGACAGGGGGAAGACACTTATAAACTTTTCTAAGTCCAAAACTTAATTAAACAAGCAGTTAATTAGAAATTAACCGAAACTGTGTTTTGCTGTAATTTCGGAGCAAAATGTCCGAAAAAAATATTTTTATACCATATTAAAGTTCATATATTTACCTTTTCAATGATACCAATTTCATTTCTGTGACATTTTCCCTTCGATTGTTATTAATTTTTAAAAGTTCCATAATTTTTAAATACGTGCAGACGATTTTGAAATAACGAAGATTAATAGCTACTCCGTTGCTAGGCAACAGTTAGACTTTGAACTAATTCACCTTTATTTCTGAAAATTTTGCTTATTTTTATTAATATCCATATAATATAATAAATGCGAAAGTGTGTCTGTCTGTTTGTTACGCATTTACGGCAAAACTACCAAACCGATTTGGATGAAAATTGGCAGAGTTGTAGCTTGAAACCCAGGAATGGACATAGGGTAGGTGACATCATGTTAAATCCATTATTTTTGATTACAGATAACAATTAAATAATTAACAAACGATTTGCGATGAAGATTACTACTTTATTTTTCAATCAACTGTCACGTGATCCTGAAGGAATGCTTAAACAAAATGAAATGTCACGTGATCCTTCAGAAAAGTGCAAGCATTTGAAATAACTTATTTTTAAAGTCAAGCATCACGTGACCTTGCTGATAAAAGAAATAAATAATTAATTTGTGGAATAATAATTGAAAAATAGTCGCCAGGACAGAAAACCAATGATAGATATGATATAGTTTCAAGAGTTTTTGGATTAAAATTTGAAAACTAAAGTTAATTATAACTAAAGGAAAATATCATTCAATGTTTACTTAAAATAAGAGCCTAATTTAATGGAAAGCTTGCCAAAATAATTCTTTATCTCTCTTTTTATCGACATCCAAGATTTGTTTGGCTGTTAAATTTCTAACCAAACGATTTGGATAATCACTGGCGGTTAAATTCTAAACCAAATGATTTAGCTAATTACAATAGTTCCATTCCGAATTTTAATGCTTTAAAAGCTTTTTCCAACCGATTTAAAAAGAAAGGATTGCATAAACCCAATGAACACGGAATTCAACGTTTTGTTTACTAAAGAAAGATCTGATTCGAACTTGGCGTTTTATACAGTTCCCAAATAGATTTGGCGATTGCTAGAGATTCAAACAGTGTATTAAATTGGGACTTTTTTTAAAATTGTTCACAATACAGAGGAACCGATAAGCAAGGTTTATCTTTCCCTATAAGCTACTAAGAGGAATAGAGATTGTTTGTTGATTGGGTAATTTCGGCAATGACTAATGAAAGTTTAGGTCAGATAAATAAAAAAAATGCTTCACAAATGGAGGGACGTATTACAGAATATCTATCTATAGATACGGTAAAGGGCAATAACAAGTAAAGTCGTATCCTGTAGAGTTCTTCAACCCCATAGAATTGTCAGGAATACCTTCCGACAAGCTGAGGTTAAGATTCGGTGTGCCAGAACTATTCATACGTAACCTCGATGTACCGAGACTGCGCAATGGCACACGGTTTCAAATTACACACTTAGGACCAAAAGTCGTACTAGCTACTGATATGACTGGCATAGCGAGAGGTGAGAGTGCTAAATTCTACGCATTCCGATAATACCGAAGGATTTACCATCCCAGTTCAAAAGGTAACAATTCCCTTTAAAATTAGCATTTGCCAGGCTCAGGGTCAGACACTCAAAGGGGCAGGCGTACATTTGGAAAAAATCATATTTTTTCCGTTGGTAACTATGTGTGGCATGTTCCCGTGTGTCCAGCCCACTAAACCTCTATATAGGTGCAAAAAACGTGAAACAAAAAATAATCGTAATAAGTCGTGTACAAAAGTGTGTTGTCATATATAAACAATTTACCTAACTGTAACAGCAGACACATGTACAGTACACTCCTGTTAGTCGTCCAATTATGTATTATCAACCATCAGAACTTTTAATTTCCCCTTTCTACATGTAACGAAACATTTACATTCGTGAATTTTAAAAAAAGTAATAATTCAAATTCTTCGCGCACGAAGACGCGGGTAACAGTAATAAATGTCCATTTCTAGAACTCAAAAGAAACGTTAACGAAACGAAAAGAAGACTACATTTAATGAATGAAGTACATTTAATGAAAGAATGATTTAATGAATGTAAGAGAAAAGAGAAGCTTTTTAAATTTCTTTTAAGAATCTATTTTCTTCAACAATCTTATTCACTTATATTAACAGCCCAGAAATATTAGATTATGTTTCATAAGCTTTCAAAATATCTGAAAATTTGCATTTAGTTCATATAATGTTTTTCTCTAGAAATAATAAAAATATTTTACTCTAATTTACATAATAAGTGGATAAGTCTATGGATTCTTGGTGTTAGCTCTTAATTTTAAATAGAAACAAGGATGTCCGGTTTAAAGTTTTATTAGAAGATAAAATAGTATATTTTAAAACTTTTCTTTTTTACTTTATGTTCTGAATTGCTGCCTTTAATGAATGTATTTCGAAACAGTATGTCAATACAGGAAGCTTCCTCGTTTCTACATTTTAAAAAGGATTAAGTTAAGTTCTTAACACAATCTCTTTCTTTGCTTTATATTTTGCTTCCATTATGTAACACCTTCGGATTAGTAATGATTATATAAACAGGAAAAAAGAATTTTTTGTAATTGAGGAACGTAATATGTTAATGCGGTATATATCCTTAAATCGAAAGAAATTACGTAATTATAATTATTGACCTTCTAATCGTCTGAAGCTATTAAAAAATTTCAGTTCTATTTTAACCCATTATCTACCATTGCCCCTTTTTTGGGGGTCCCTTGCTTTCTTTTCATTTTCGGATAAACAATTTTTAGCTTTGATTGTTGCATATGAATGTTGAGCTGACGGCTACTATAAAAGATACCAATAAATCCAATAAAAATAATTTTTCTTAATTAAAAAGATAATAAATCCTAATTAAAGGTTAATTAGTCAGTTTAATTTTAAAAATCAAAAAAAAATTTTCTTTCATATTTCATTCAAGTTAATTTTCATTTTTTTGAAAGTTAAATAATAGATTTTAGGCAATGTAAATGACAATATATTGAGAAACAAAAAATAAAAGAAATTTTGTAGAATTTTAAAATACAATGCAGATTATAAAGTTTGAATTGCAGTTCTGAATTTAATTTAGATTATAAAGTTTGAATTGCAGTTGTGAATTTAATTTAGATTATAAAGTTTGAGGATTAGTAGAAATTCTACAAATCGGAAGAATTGTTTATTCGTTTTCTTCAATACAAGTCGTCTTTTTTGTTCTGAATAAAAAATAAATCTTGAAATTCACACCTATCTGAAATTTCAAGGAATTTCAGCATTTTTGTAAGTAATAAAATTATGAAAAGAAAGGAATATGAAGAATTAAATGAAAACTGAAGAAGTGGAAAGAATTATTGTTATCAATAAGAAGACTTCGAAAATTTTTAAAAAATCACCTTCTTCTGCATAACAGATGGCAAATTAAGACTGGCTCTTCTTTACCAAAATACTCTTGATTATTCCGCGTAGATTAACAATGTATTCTAAGGCCAGTTAGCAGCAAATCCATAAGCCATAAGCTAGCAAACATTTAACGACAGGATTGCCCTATTAATGACCGATGCCAATACGCGGATCAGCGGTAGAGTATTAATGGCGCCGCGCCAATGATTGGTATTCAGTTGACAATCAAGGTGTTAATTGGTGCACACAAATGGGGGAGGAGACAATCCGGAATAAATTCCGGAAATAACCGCAGGTGCAATAATGGCGGAGATTACTTTAAAAGCAGAAAAAAAGGCGTAATTCTCAGTTTTCGTATGATGCTAGTATGTTTAATGGAGAATTATCTCAATTTACATCTTAACTACTGCTATTTATTAGCCGGAACTTACTAAATATAAATTACATTCAAGCAACATGAATAGCATCTTTGTTATATTTTTTCCGTATTCGCAAAAGAAATGCAGTTCAACTTTAAATATGATGAACTTTGTTTCTCTACAGAAATCTTCTATTGATTGAACTATGTTTTCCTCTGTTACAGTTTGTCATCGGATTCATTGATTCTGTAGTATTTAATATTCAATCTAGAAATTCAATCAGTATTCAAGGTCAGAGGGGTTGTCACTGGACTATCCAACCCTAACTGTTATGCAAACATTTGGGTAAATGACCCATGGACAAATGTAGAGAAATTAGTTTAGTTTGAACGGAGCTTAAGTTAGGAACATTGGAGAAGACTTTCTATCTTAGAAGAGCTAGATCACTGTGGCGCTAAAAGCTGAAGCTTCGGTTCATTTTGTGTGTTCCTTTCATTGTGTTCAAATGAACAGTCCATTTTCTTTTTTTTTCAATTATTTATTTGACAATCATGAACACGGCATGAACGAATTGACGATATAGAGCAACACACCATCACAACAATTAGAAAATAATAAATTTCAAAACGGCAAATTCACCAGCTCCATGCTTCGGACCTCACTAGCCCATGTATTTATCCGAACTGATTGAATTCCCCATCAGATTGGGACGGTGCGCGTTAGGTTCTAGGGATTACTGTGGACCAAGTTGCCACAAGCACATTGTTTCAGTAAGGAAAAGTCGAAACTTTTTTCGGTACATTAATTATACGTTTTACGGATAATTTTTGAAAGAGTTTTTTAAATTATAAATGCTTATATTTGCCCGTTCATGTTGGATGCTTTAATGTAAAATCATTAATAATATAGTAATAGTTCTTCACATAGAAAAAGTTATCCGAAAACGCGATTTGTTCAAAAAGAAATATTATGTAATAATAAGGATTTGATTCCATTTTCACCTTCTTGAAGGAATGAAATAAGTGATAAAATTTCTTTTAGTTCCTCATCAAGTGTATAAAGAATTGAAAATGATATAATTTTACAGTCAAATTATGTTACGTTACAATATGAAAGTTGTTACAAAAAGGCAGATGTTTTTTTCAAGACGAAAGCTACATTTTAAAATGCTCTGGTAAAAACAAATGCTCTTATAGGATTGTTTATCTGATAAATTAACTTGAAAATACATTTAAAATAAATTAATCTTTCTGTTGAATTTAGTCAGCAGTTAAATAGACTTCACAAAAATATGGGATCATTTGATTATCATATTGATTGCGCATAAAAGAAAATTGTTGAAATAAGGAAAACTTGGAACAAATGACTCCTATCTACTTTTCTTGAAAGATTTCTCCTACATAATAGAATATACAGTTTTGCTGTTCCAGAACGTATGTTCCTTGAAATCTCAATTAAACATTAAATGTAAGTATTTTATAAAAAAAATCTTGGGTTAAACAACCTTAATAATCAGGATATTTGACCCAAGGAGAGGAAGCATGGCGGAGTTTCATAATCAAATGGAGCTCTGTTGGACTCATAGTAAGATCTCCGCTTTGGGACTCGGAGGTTTCTTCATTCGAGTTTATCGAAGATCTGACACGCAGGTAAGTTTGGTGACCTTTGTATCCCACGTTCAGTATGAAAGGTTCTCCCGCTGGCGTTTAGTGGAAAATTTTAGAGGGGGTGCGTTTTCGTCTGATAATGTTTCAAAATTACGAGAAGGCTTAATTAACAAGACTTAAATAACCCCTTGACATACGACTTTATTTAACCTCCTAATTAGATGTCACCACGCATTTGGGATATTTTTTATCATTTTAGTCTATTTAAGAAAGTAACGGATACTTGAGACATTTAAGCGTGTCAATGCCATTTTTGTGTTTAAAACTAATTGTTACGTTAACTTAAATACGTATTTAAATAACAAAAATTTTGTATTTCGATGCGCGAGTCGGGGACGTCATTGTATGTTAAGGGGTTAAACTACATAAACCCTAAAGTAAACTAGCATTCCATACATTAAATACCTATTTGATTTACCTGACTATAATTTTATATTGAAGACAATTTTAATTATATGTCCCTAAAATTAAAAATTAAAAATTCTACAATGCAATTAAAGTGTTCAGGCAAAGTAAAATTTCATCGTTTCGTGATATTTTTTGTCCTGTACAGCCTCCGATACACATTCAATATATAAGTTTCTGGTACACCAAATATCCCTGTTTCAACCAAGCCTACATTGACTTTTCTACATATTCTCAAAATTTTATTATATGGAACTAAGAATTCGCACACCTATGCGCTTTAAATTATAGCGTAACCCTCTCGACCCAACTTTTGCATGATTATAATTTAACTATGAAGAGTAGTTTAATTTAATGTTGACATACTAAAAGAATTATACTATGAGTTTAAATTTTTTCACTTTTCCCGTTTCCTGGAAATCTCCTGGGACTATTTGTCCTAATCGTATAGTCCACAGGAACTATTACAATAAAACATCTCTAAAACTCTCTTTCCAACCATATGATTAGCATGTCAGGGAAACAACTTTACAGCTTCATAATAATAATTTTGAAGTACACTGGCATACAAAAGTTAAGGAACATTTCGTAAAATGCGAGAAATTTGCAATTAATACGAATACTATGTTTCAAAATCAGTTCTGGAGAATCGCGTAACATTCAATAGAGTATCATATACATATTACAGTAAAGATTCGGTCACGAGGGCAATTAGGAGGACCACCAGAAAAGGATGAAGGCGAAAATGGAGTTTCACCCATCCTGTTTCACAGAAAGCTGATAACGAGATGTAACTTTTATCAATGGTTATGGTTTAATGTCCATAATATTTACATGCATTTTCGTAAGCATAGTACAAATATTCGAGAAGATATAAATGTTTCTTTACAAAATCCCAAATTTTTCCGCATGTGGTTTGCTTATAATATGCAGAGTTTTCATTCAAATTATTCGAAATTTTCATAACACTTGACAATATGTTACAGAAGTCTTGTATTAAACTCTGAAGTAAATACGTTGAATATTACAGGAAATATGAGTGATTGTACTAAATAATTTTTTACTGCGCATGTGCGAGACGCAGCGGAATTTTTCATTCATAACTTCAAACCCAGATATATAGAGCAACTTTTAAAGAAATTCCAGTAGAATCCTATTAAAATTCAGAAAGCCGTTGGCATTTCAGTGAGGTGAATTTCAATTTATCTTTAAGAGAAGCTAAATGATGAAGGTTCTTGTACAAACTGATATTTTTTAAATATGAATCTTCGAACAGTAACATTGAATTTTAGTAAAATTGAATATCCTGAATACCATGAACACTTATAAATTAAATACATTATTTAAATTACGTTTTCTCGAATAACATTCGAAGATTAAAAAATATCAGTTTGTGCAAGAACCCTCATCATTTAGCTTCTCTTAAAGAAAAATTGAAATTCACCTCACTGAAATTCCAACAGCTTTCTGAATTTTAATAGGATTCAACTGGAATTTCTTTAAAAGTTGCTCTATATATCTGGCTTTGAAGTTATGAAAGAAAAATTCCGCTGCGTCTCGCACATGCGCAGTAAAAAATTATTTAGTACAAACACTCATATTTCCCGTAATTTTCAACGCATTTACTTCACAGTTTAATACTATACTTCTGTAACATATTGCCAAGTGTTCTGCAAATTTTGAATAATTTGAATGAAAACTGCATGTTATAAGCAAAACACACGCGGAAAAATTTGGGATTTTTTAAAGAAACATTTATATCCTCCCGAATATTTGTCTATGCTTACAAAAATGTATGTAAATATTATGCACATTACACCATAACCATTGATAAAAGTTACATCTCGTTATGAGCTTTCTGTGAAACAGGATGGGTGAAACTCCATTTTCGCCTTCATCCCTTTCTGATGGACCCCCTAATTGCCCTCTTCACTGTAATATCTATATGATACTCTATTGAATGTCACACGATTCTTCAGAACTAATTTCGAAACATAGTTTTCGTATGAATTGCAATTTTCTCGCATTTTACGAAATGTTCCTTAATTTTTGTATACCAGTTTAATTTGATTACTGATGAGATAAATTGCCGCGTTGTTAAATACGATTGGGACAATAAATCCCTCAAAAATTATTTACAAAAAATTTCTAAATCTGATATTAAAAAGGCTAATTTATTTCTTAAGAACTATTTTACACTAAGTATGGCATAAATATAGTTGTATTTACTGTAAAATTAAAAAAAAATAGACCAACATTAACTTAAGTGATGATCTTTAACTTAATTGAACTTTACCAACTTGAACTTAAGTGGATCATGATTATTGTTATAGGAACCATATTCTTGAGAATGAATAACTCCGAAATTCCGAATTTACCAAGGTTATCTAATCCAGAATTGGAAGAAAGTAACTCTCTGAACTAAATTAATTTAAAATCTTTTTATTCCTTTAGTAAATTAATTTAAAGCTTTTTAGTTGAAAATTGTTGAGTTCAGGATAATATTCATTATGACATAAATGCAGTATTTTCCCCTAAGAGATCTGAATAGGAATTCATTAATTTAATAACAATCTCTACAAAAATTACTAAGCCATTTATAAAGCATTACTTCTCTGTGAATCAATAAATTATATATTGAGTGAGCTCTTAAATTGTGGTGAAATTTTAACTATTAGAGATTATGAATACTTTTATATTCTATTTGTAATTAATGACACACTAAATTCCGTATGTGTAATTCTGAATGAAAATATTCAGTTTTGTCAGACTGCCGATTGTTTATGCATGTTAACTCCAAAACATGTGAATTTAATTCTATGTTTTTCGTCTATTTCATTTTCTTTGAACCTAATAAATCAACTAATCAAAGAAGAAACATGAAATTCAGGATATACCGAATTTATCTATGTCATTTAAAAAATTCACAAACGCAGAATTATTTTATACATAATATTAGAAAAATATATAGCATCCACTAATCAACATATTATAATATTAATTTATTTCCATTTAGTTAAAGTCGCATATCCAATTCACTACCATGATCTTTTCTTCAAATGGTTTGTTTTCTTATTTGAAGAACATAAACTGAAAGCAGCAAAATTTTTTCCTACATTGCAAATTTGTATTTCTTGAAATTAAACTTTCACTATTAGATATCTGAAAACAATGATTTGAAATCATTAGTCATATGCTTACTGATTTTGCTACTAATATATTTTTTAAATCGTGCGAATTGCTCTTTTCATAGTATTACAAATAATTAACTAGTGGGATTTAAAAGCAACAAACATCTTATTTTAAAAAAATAAAGAATTCTCAATCAGCAAATATAGTGTGTTTTACTTTCTAGTTGCAAGTGTAATTATTAATACATCCAAATGATCAGAACATGTTTGCCACATTGAACAAAAGTTTACCTGATAGTAAGATATTAAATAGATGTCGGCTCTGTTGTTGTAGGGCTGCCATTTTCTTCTTTCTTGACCGATTCAGATTGGAACAGTTCTTTTTTTTTCTGGAGTGGGTGGTGAGGCCGACTCCCATGTGTAGTCCTCAATTCGAGAATTTATTCTCAATTTTTCCTCAATCGAAGACAAACCGACTTTTTAGCAATCATAAGTCTCAAATTTTCCCTCTACTAAACCTGTTTACTGATTTTGATACTAATATAACTTTTAAATGCGTAGAAATTACTCTTTTCATAATACATATTACAAATAATTGAATAGTGGGATTTAAAAGCAACAAACATTTTCTTTTGAAAAATAAAGAAATCACAATTAGCAAACATAGTGTGTTGTATTTTCTAGTTCCAAGTATAATTATTCATACATCGAAATGAGCACAACGTGTTTACCACAGTGAACAAAAGTTTACCTGATAGCGAGATTTTGTAAAGATGTCGGCTTTGCTTTTGTAGGGCCGCCATTTTTTTTT
>BGPR01030243.1:0-18783 GCA_013235015.1 Araneus ventricosus
AAATACAGGAATGCTGCATTTAGAATAGTAATAATTTATTATAATTCGATCAGCTCACCTCAGATAAAAGGGCATGAATTCTATCATTGCGTTTCATTCATTTTTTTCTCATCATTGGTGAGCCAATCAAATATAAAACTGATATTTAAAAAATAAGTACACTGTAAAATTTCATACTATCTCTCTCTTTAACACATACTATTTACCTAGTTATTGTATTGAAAATTTCTTTATTTTTAAATTTTACTGTAATTTATTCAGAATCTCGTTTTGGAATTCTTATCTCAGAAAGAGCACTAAAATAAATCATGGATAATCACGCGCTTTTTTCATCATCGATAAGAAGCCCAAATACAGGAATACTGCATTTAGAATAGTAATAATTTAGTATAGTTCGATCAGCTCACCTCAGATAAATGGGTGCTAATTCTATCATTTCTTTTCATTCATTTCTCTTCTTATCATTGGTAAGCCAATCAAATATAAAACTTATATTTAAAAAATAAATACACTACAAAAATAAGTATAAAGATGGCTTGGTTTATGAATTGGAATATGATTTTGGACACCATCTCCTTCTGTAACACATGTTATCTGCCTAATTTTTGTATTGAAAACTTCTTTATTTAAAAAATTTACTGTAATTTATTTAGAATCTCGTTCTGGATTTCTTATCTCAGAAAGGGCAAAGAAATAAATCATGGATAATCATACGTTTTTTTTCATCATTGATCAGAAATCCAAACTTAATGTTGTTACATGCCGATTACATACAGTTTCTTATATGTCGAAGAGATTACCTCAGAATGAATTTTTAATCACATCATTTCATATACCTATTCTCATCACTCATCATAAATCGAAACGAATTTTAAATTGATTTTTAAAAAAAATATAAAGTCAAGAATATGCCAAAATATTCATTTCGTTTGGTTCATGGGGGATTATGTTTTATGTATTACTGATATCATTTTAAATAACATATCCTTCTATAACAAGTCCGATCTGCCGAATTTTCTTACTGAAATTTTTTTTTAATTTATTGCAATTTATTCCTTATCTTATTTTGAATTTCTTATCTCAGACAGTGCTCCAAAATATATGATGCAAAATCATAGGCCTTTTTTATCATCGATAAGATTTCCTAATATATAATTGTGTGTGTGTGTGTTTAAGTTGATTATATATATATTTCGCACAAAGAAACTATAAATTAAATTTTTTTTCAGTGTATGGAATAATATCTCCACATTTATTTTACTCAATAACACTAATCATAATACAAGTATTTTTTAAAGTAATTCTTCATTACTATTTTTTGAAACGAAAGAAACCGCAGTTTCAATAAAACATTTGTTTGTGCACTCGCTTGTTTCTATGATATTGTATATTATTTCTGTAAAATGATTACGAGCGAAACAAAAACATATTCTTATATATATGTTAACGAGTAAAGGGAACGCCGAAGAAGTCCTCTCCTATCCTTTTCCTAGGTCTTAGAAGTCTTGTGTGTCGTATTAAACTTCACAGAAAAATTAGGTATATTTGTTGCTGAGAGCAATGAAGGCGTTGATTTGATTTGTTTCCAAGGAACTTAGACAATTTCATTTGAAAATTCGAGGGGCGTCTTGCCGGAGGAAAAAGGACGCGAGTTCACAGAACAGTGTAAGACAATGCGCATTTAATATCAGATGACATGCGCAATAACATCTGTCATGTGATTGTAATTTCAAATAAATTGATTTCATTGGTTTGTATACTTTTCATATTTTCGGATGGCGATATATGTTTTTCTACAGCTGATATCAGATGGGCAAAAGCTGATTGCATATATTTCCACCAGAATCTTTCAGATATATATTTTCATCATTAATCGCTATATACATGTTTTTACAATCGTTGCACCCTACACTACAGTAGTGCGACACGAAATTTTTAACGCATGCAACAAGTTTTAAGGGAGTGCAAAACACTAATTCATAGCTATCAGCAATGTTTTTGGATCAGACAGACAGGTAAAGTTAACCAGTTAAGCGTAGCCATACAAGTACGAGTAAAACAAATTCTAAAATTAAATACAAATAAATTACATATTAGTTCCAAACTGGTCACAAAACACAATTCCTATTTGATGTATTCTGTCTAAATGGACTTGTGTAATAATCTACAAAAATGTATTCTCATACGAGGCGATATTTTGCGATAAATTAACTTCGTGCTGATTTACTTCGAAATAATTTGCCTTTTTTCCCGTAAAGAATATATTTTGGTCAACTAAAAATGAGTCTATATATTTCAAAATTATAGCATTTCTTTCACATGAATTTCTTTCTTATCATAAATCACCATAGCTTTCACCTTAAAGGAGATAACATTAATTGAAAAATGGGTTATAGGCAGCCATTTTCAGACTCCGAAGTTTTATTCGTCTTCATCACAGCTTTTCATTTCAACAAAGGTTTCATCATCAAATAGCTGTCCATTGGTTTAATTAAAATACATCCTCCTAATAGGTATACGAGCAATACAATGAAAACATTTAATTGACAGTGAAACAATCAACTGTTCTCTGTCCACGAGGGAGTCGAAAATGCGTCGTTTTTTATTACGATTATCTCAGAAAAATTTAGTTTCTAAACAAGAAACTTATCAAACCTTCAAACATTAAATTTACCTTATCTCACTATGAAGGCAGAGTTCAATTTAAATTTTCACTTTATTTTTTTCAATAAGGAGCTTGCATAAAATTTCATAAGTACATATATATATGCAGCGCGCATGAAATAAACATTGAGCATCTGTATTTGATTTATGGAAGAATATCCGCCAATCAACGCACGGCGTTTTCTCGGATCAACCATAGATTTATGAGAATTTATTTCTTCATTTGGTTTCAGGGAGATTTTGGGAATGCCTTATTACGAAATTAAAACCTGAGGGTCATTGAAAACATTCTTCAAAATTACCTTAGCCCTATAGCATGTGCCTTGCACATAACAAATTTGAATGAAAACTCTGGATGTTATAAGCAAAAAAACATGCAAAAAATGGGATTTTTTAAAGAAACCTTTATATCTTCCCGAATATTCATTATATTTTTATGAAAATGCATGTAAGCAATGTGCATAAAATGCAAAATGATTGCTGAAAGTTTCAAAGCATTATCAGATTTCTATAAAACAAAGTTAGTCCAAATTTTTATCTTCTTCATCAACTCGTGGACGGTCCCCTAAATGTACCAGTGACAAAATCTTCATTGTAAATTGTGAGTTCTCACGTTCTTATTTCCCACGATTTTCAACAACCTATTGTGAATCATTGCATTGGAAGTAACTCCAAATGTTTCAAATTTTAAAAATCTTGCAATACTTTTGGCCAGTTGTGTATATGCGGCTCGAATAAAATACGCATCGAACATCTGCATTTGATTTATCGAAGAAGAGCCGCCAGTCAACGCAAGGCGCTTTCTCATATCTACCATAGATTCATGATCACTTATTTCTTCATTTGGTTTAAGGGAGATTTTTGGAATGCCTAATTATGAAATTAAAACCTGAGGTTCATTGAAAACATTCTTTAAGGTTACCTTGGCCCCATAGTATCTGCCTTGCACTCCACACATTGGTTTTGACCATCTTTATATGAAGTATACCAACAAAAAAATATCAAATATTTTAAATGCTACATTGACTTTGACTCTTTTTAACGTTTCAAAACCTTTCAACACCTAGATAAGGAACGACGTTTTCTTCCCAAACTTCCAACAAATTAACCAGTGAAATTTAAGTAAATGTTTTTCATGTAATTTATCAACAAAATTTACTACTTTGTAAATAAGTCATAATTTATAAATTTAACTTTACTGTTCTATTAAAATTCATTGATAGAGAAAACAATGAAATGAAATCTTTATGCAACAAAAATCTGAATAAAAGTTATTCAATAAGGGATATGTCCTCCTCTAACTGAAATACACACTTGACATCGCTTTCTATATTTAGAATTACGCTGTCTGCCACCTATCGCTCAGAGAAGACCATATAGAGAAAATCTTCTTCAAGTCTATGTATAGCTGCAGGGTGGGAATTATGAGCATCCAACTGCCTTCCTAGGTAGTCCCAAATTTTCTCGATGGGGTTAAGATCTGGGGATCGAGTTGATCAGTCCATTGTTTCGAAACTCTGCTGTGTAAGATATTTGTTGACAAGGATGGCACTATGAGGGCGAACAGTAAAATTCTTTGGTATGATAGCATCACCTCTAGTAACAGCATACGGCCTTCTATATGGATCGAGAAAATCATCTCAATATCTCGCTCCAGCCTGAGTTCTCCCATTGAACACATGACGCTCAGTGTGACAATCCAAAGAAATTATATATCGAACCATGAATCCACCTCCTCTATAATTGTCTTTTTTTCTAGAGTGAGACTGGTTGTAGTACCTGGTCCCCTGTTCTATCCAGATCAGTGTATGATCAGAATAATTTTCCAAAATAAATCTGAACTCGTCTGTAAAGACCTCAACTGTTCTTTGGTCCAAGTGATGTACTCTCTAGCCCAATATAATCGCGCCTATCTCTTCAGAGAGAGGAAGGAATGATTTTCATTCATATATATCTCCATTATGAAAACGTCTTCGCACTATAATGGAAGATACCCCCCCCCCCGCCTGTTGCTTAACAAGGATCACAAACGATGCGAGGTATACTAGTCTTCGTCCTTCTTCAAGTTTAGCCATAAAAATGCTCTTGCGCCATTAAACCTCACACAACCAACCAATTCTCCTTCGGATTTAAAGAAGCAGGAAATGACCATGTGATGGGGTTTTTGCAAGTGGGCGACCTGAGACAAATTTCTTGATAAATGAATTTTTTAGTTGGAACTTATTTTAAAGTGCGTAGATGACTATGGAAGAGAAGTTGGCAGTATTGCAGCATCAGCTTGTGATAAGCACCTTTCCATCAACCCGATTGCTCTCTTCCTTAACTAATTGGGTAAACGATTTCTCCTGCAGTATAAGCATCCAACATAACTAAGAATAATTTAAGACCCAAAATTGAACGCCATCATACATTAGTCAGAAATACACAAAATTTTAATAAGGTTCTAATGTGAAAAACTGGGAGATATGATCAATTGTTTTCAGTTTCTTGAAAACTGAAATCGATATACTTTTTTACATCTATTTAATGATACTTACAATGTTTTCTTAGCGAAACCTTATTTGGAGTCATCCCATTTTCTTTTTTCAAATGAGTATCGAACACATAGGTAACTTTCGTGGAATGTATTACGTTTGTCAACCAATTCAGCTCCTTACCGTGTCAGAATCGTATCTGGTAAAAATGCTAGTATTTCTCTTATTCAAGTTGAGTTTCATCATTGATTGGCTTACTTGATTGAAATCTTTGGCTTCATTTTTTCTTTTGGAATAGTATCGAAACACAGTGTAACTTTTGAAGGATTGTACGTTTCACAACCAATTATATTCTTACTGTAAGCCAATCTCAGAAGTCTTATGCAAAAATCATAGTATTTCATTCAGTTGTGCTTCATCATGATATGACTTATCTTTGATTTGACGAGTTCATTAGAAAAAAACAGCTAAGAAGAAATAAGTCCGTAGTATTTGTTACTCATTTGAACAGCGGCCTCGTCCATTAGGCTGCAGAGCTGCAACACTCCTAAGAGTTTTTTTTAAACTGATTTTCGCTTTTTAATCTTTTTTTGCTTAGTTTTCACTTAGAGAGTTCAGAATCAATGGAATTCAAAATAATAATAATAACGATAAAAGAAGTCAGGAAATGAATGAATGAATGAAAGATAGATGCAGGTTATGACAGCAAGTGATTGATCTCAACCATCAAATTCGCTCACTCGCAAAGAGAAAGTGATAAATTAGAAGGTAGACCCTCTCTTGAACTCAGAGGTTCCAAATCTCTATTTCCCCAACTCTACGTTTGCTGACGATCGTGGAAAGGACGGCAAAGATCAGACATGGTAGCAAAATATTTTTATAACTAAGAAGAGCAGGTCTCTAGTTCAGTCATTGTACATAAAAAAAATGGCTATTGTGATTAATTCATAACTGCCTATTTCCGTAATTGCCAATGCGTGAAGGAAGACTGTGGTGGACGCGCGATTTCGCTACCTATCTGCAGAATCAGGGCGTCAAACGACGATTCGCGCTTAAAATAAAACATTTTTCCCTGGATATATATTTCTTTTTATCACTTTCTCGTATACGAGTATACAAAGAGAAAGTATTGTAATCGTCAAAAATTGAACTCGAGATTTTGACGAATCTCCACGTTTTAGGACCTTTCGAGTCCGAAAAACACAATTTTGGAATTATCTGTCTATGTGTGTGTCTGTCTGTCTGTCAGAACACGATAACTGGAAAACTATTAAGGTATGTGGGATGAAATTTGTGATCTTTAAACATAATTTGTGGTTTCATCAATTTTGACAAAATCCGTCAACGGAAGTTGTCTGTCTGCATGTTCAAGGTCATGCGAACGCTATAACTCAAAAACTTGAAAAGCCAGATGGATATTTAACACCGTTTTATCGTCATGAATGCAGGTCTTAATTTTGGGCAAATCCGTCAAAGGGTTGACTGTCTGTCTCTGTATAGTCGCATACTTGTAACAATTATATCTCCTAAACCTTTGGCTTAGATAAATAAAAATTTTATGACGTTTGCTGATATTAATTATAGATCTTTGTGCTCAAATTTCATTTTCAACTGTTGAAAAAAGTTCAAATGATTATTTCAGTTCAACATTGTCATATTCGACTCTGTTGGCGAGCGTTTGTTTATTTTAATGAGTTAGTATAGTTGCTTTGACCGTTAGCGGTCTACGAAATTAGCTTCGAAAGCGCTTCATTTCTTCCCATTTGGTTCTTTTTCTCCCTTTAATTCCTAGATCCTGCTCGGATTATTTTTTTCGTTTTGTCGTTTCAAGTGTGCTATGCAAACTTTTATGTTCTCGGAATAAAGACTTGAAATTTTTATCCGAGCGAGTTTGCAGGGGAACTACTTATTCCCTGCTTATTTTCATCTCCACTGCGTTAAGGGTTTTAGCTTATTTTTTTGTCCCTACATGTGTTAGAGTATACGAGAAAGTTTAGGGAGAATTTCACTCCCCTGGTTTAGAATATCATTTACCTTTCCAAAGGAAGGGCCGCACCTTGTAAAGTTTGCCCTGGCGGAAAAGTTGCAGCTACGCCACTGCTTTCATAGTATGGGACCATTCGTCCTCGTTTTTGATAGCTGTTCCAGTTGCCAAAGAACAGCATCGGACGCCGAAATGTCCCCTTTTCAGAGGAAAGAAACCACGGGAACAATTTCACGGAAGGCACGAAAAGTAAAAAATTCCGGTGTTGTGCTGTAAGTAGCGCGGCATGAGGGTATGCACGCGCATACGTCTTTCACATATCGCAAGTCGGCCGGAGAACCTGCGAAGGCGCACTATTCTAATTCATGATGCCGCAGAAATGACAGAAATGTGGGGCCTTTGGATTATTTCAACCGAAATTCTTTGTGTGGATTATTGTTCAAACACATTTCGCAAATACAATTTGACTAATCGAAATTTCGCATCATTATTGAATATATCTATGTCTGTCCTACACTTACGCACCCTAGAAAGGGTGTATTTTCTTTTAAATGTTGTACAGCGATGAAAACAGTTGCAAGTCGCAGTTCTTAAAGCAATGTTAATCACATTTTTTTTTCAGAACACCAGCCAGAATTTATTGTTGATATTTAAAATCAACCAAATATACTGAACAAAAAATTTTTCCAGGAAATACAAGATCACATAATTATTTGTTTTCACGTATTCAACCCTTTCCTTTTCATCAAAAGAACGAAAAGAAAGAAACTGAAGATATGAATTTTCTTGAATGTAAATACTCTTACCTAAAAATTAGTAGATGTCCCGTTTGAGGGAAAAAATAAATGGCTCTAATTCATAGGTAAGCTGCCCTTCGTTTTCTATCATAGATGTTTATGAGTTGAGTTTCTTCATATTCTTGCTGACAGAAACCCGCCTGATTTATTGAATTATTTCATTTCTTTTGTAGAAGACACTCTGAAAAGCCAGGTAATAATTTTCTAAAATATTATTAAATGAAAATAGATGAAATCTTTATTAGAAGGGATTATAGCATACTCAGGAACTTGTGCATCATTGAGCACGCTTATTAATCTAGAATAAATATTTTTGATTAAAAACAGGAATCTGTTTACAGATCCCAGTTATAGCTTTATTATATTTAGGAATTTTACAGAATATCTCGCGGTGGTTATTTTATACATATTTAAAATGAAAATTTATATCCGGCTTTGAAATTAAAACTAGTTACCAAGAGATAAAGTAGTTTTTAAAACATTCACACATTTTGGAGGTAAAGCATTAAATACACGTATCTGTCAATTTTTGAGATTGCTCGTTTCTAGCAGACGAGCACCACTGGTCCTGGAGGTGTATATTCTGATAAGGCCGCGGTGGCCTGGGTGTGTCTCTGCCTCGGACCTGTGTGTTCAGGTTCGAAACCCGTTCCACCGAAGAACCTCCAGCAAGTGTGTCGTGCCGTAAATTTGTCAGAATGCACCCTCCCGCGGTGTGGAGTGGAGAGGGAGAGCCCGTGTCATCCTCGTCATCTGACCAGTTCAAGATTACGAGGTCCGTCTCCATAAACCCTCGTGTTGCTGCAAACGGGACGCCATAAATCTAAATTAATATTCTGATAAATCAAATCATGGCTAAAAAAAAGCAGTAATTAGAGTGACAACACACATTTCTTCGAGAATATCTTGAACTATAGATAGGCCGACTTTGTCTCAGAGTACCTTTAAAGAAATTTCGGTGTTTTTCAAGCATATTGCAAGATCCGAGAGGTTTAAAATTATTCATTCGCACTGATTTTCGTAAAGTGAAATATAAGCTCCTTCGTATCGAAACACATTGAATATTGCTATCTCCCTTATCTCGCACTTTTCGGCAAGATTATCTCGGATTCAAGAGTTGAATGTGTTTTTTACGATAAATATTGTTTGATCATACACAAGTTTTCCTAGTTTTTAAATATCGGTTTATCGATTTAAGTAGATTCAGGAACGAATTCGAAATAGGTTTGATCTGTATAAATTTGCGCAATTGACTAATATTAATATAAGTTGTCATGCAATAATTGAAAATAAACATATTTAACTAACTAAATCTTTAACGTGAAAGGGCATTGCAAATGATGGTTCAGAAATACTTACTCCCAAATGAAAAAAAAAAATATTCGACTATTAATTCACTTTATTCGAAAATAAAGTAATTAAGTTTAAGTAGTGAACGTCCTGCAGTAGATATTTCACGGTAGTTAATCACTGCCGTCCTAATCAACAGGACAAGTGCTTTAACCTATATGGCCAAGGAACATCAATTTATTATTTATCAATTTATTCTTCATTTGATTAAGGGACATTTTGGGAATACCTTATTATGAAATTATCGCCTTAGACATACAGGTGAGGAAATTAAGAATCTACAAACTGAAGAGAGGAGATAAGAATTCAAATAAAATCATTTGAGTAAAGTCAGGAAACAGCGTTAACTCTACAGAAACACTACAAAGATATAAAAATATTTATCATTTTTTTACCTAAAGTTAATTAGTTTGATAGAAGAAATATTTTTGACAGAATATAACTTCTAAAACAGAAATTTCTAAAGACATTTTTCCTTGCAGCATAATTTACTATCTAATCTCAGATGGAATGAGTTTTCTGATCATGTTAATGTCACGATTTTTTGTTATCATCATTGATTAGATTTTCACTAATTTAAACCAGCCTAATCTTAAAAATGTAATTTCACTGTAACTAGAGGTTTGTTAAAATTTTGGGACAATAAATATTTATTTTGTATACCAATTGATTGCTTTTCATTCTTTAAATAATTAATTATAGTTCTAAAAAATAAATACAAATAAATTACATATTAGTAATAATTATCACAAAAGGTCATATACTCACAAAAAAGGTACAACACAATTTTATTTGATGTATTCTGTCTAAATGGACTTGTAATAATTTACAAAATGTATTCTCATACAAGGTGATATTTCTAAGGATAAATAACTCATGTTGATTTACTGAAATAATTTGCTTTTTTCCGAAGCATATTTTGTCAACTAAAATGAGTCTATATGTTTCAAAATTATAGCATTTCTTTCTCACAGAATTTCTTTCTCATCATCAATCACCATGCATTCACCTTTAAGGGAGGATAACATTAATTGAAGAATGGGTTTTAGGCAGCTATTCTCAGACTCCCGAAGTATACTATTTTATCCAGCTTTTCATTTCACAAAGGTTTCATCATCAAATAGCTGTCCATTAGTTTAATTAAGTACATTCTCCTAATAGGTATAGAGCATTACAATGACAATATTTAATTCACAGCGAAGCAATGAAATCGTTCGCTATTCACGAGAGAGTCGAAAATGCATCGTTTTTTATTATTGATCAACTCACAAATATAGTTTCTAAACAAGAAACTTATCAAACCTTCTACATTAAACTTATCCTTATCTGACAGTATGAAGGCAGAGTTCTATTTAAATTTTCAGCATATCTTTCAATAAGGAGCATGAATAAAACTTTATAGAACATATATATGCGGCGCATAAAATAAGCATCGAATACCTGATTTGATTTATCAGAAGAGCCAAAAATCAACGCTCGGCGCTTTCTAATCGACCATAGATTCATGATCACTTTATTTTCATTTGCTTTAAGGAGGTTTTGGGAATGCCGTATTAAGAAATTAAAACCTGAGAATCATTGAAAATAGTTTTCAAGATTACCTATGGCCCCATAGCATGTGCCTTGCACTCCACACGTCAGTTTGACACATCTTCATATGACGTATTCAACAACAGCAAATATATTAAGTATTTTAAACGCTACATCACTTTGTATCTTTTAACGCTCCAAAGCTGTCCTACACCAGATAAGAACAACGCTTTCTTCCCAAACTCCAACAAATTGTCAGTGAAATTTAGGTAAATGTTTTTCATGTAATTTATCAACAAACTTACTACTTTGTAAATAAGTCATAATTTATAAATTTAACTTTACTGTTCTTATTAAAATTCATTGATAGAGAAAACATTTAAATGAAATCTTTATGCAACAAAAAATCTGAATAAATGTTATTCAATAGATATGTCCTCCTCTAACGAAATACACACTTGAATCGGTTTCTATATTTAGAATTACGCGTTCGTTATCACCTATCGCCTGGAGAAGACCATATAGAGAAAATCTTCTTCTCATGTATAGCTCAGGGTGGGAATTATAGAGCATCCAACCGCCTTCCTAGGTAGTCCCAAAATTTCTCGATAGGGCTAAGATCTGGGACGAGTTGATCAGTCCATTGTTTCCAAACTCTGCTTTGCTAAGATATCTCTGGTAAAGACGGCACCATGAGGGCGAACACTACAATCTGTCATTGGTTTGAAACCATCACCTTAGCAAACTCAGACGGCCTTCTATATGGATCGAGAAAATCATCTCACATCTCGCTCCAGCCAGAGTTCTCCCATTGAACACATGAAGCCAGTGTGGCAATCCAAAGAAATTATATATCGAACCATGAATCTACCTCCTCTATAATTGTCTTTTCTTCGTGAGACTATGTAGTACCTGGTCCCTGTTTTATCCAGATCAGAGTAGATCAGAATGATTTTCCAAAGTAAATCTAACTCGTCGTGAAGACCTCAATGTTCTGGTCCAAGTGATGTACTCTACCCCAATTATCGCACCCATCTCTTCAGAGAGAGGAAAGAATGATTTTCGTGCATACATATCTCCATTATGAAAACTTCTTGCACTATAATGGAAGATACCCCTACCCCGCCTGTTGCTTAACAATATCAGAAACGATGCAGGTATACTAGTCTTCGTCCTTCCCTCAAGTTTAGCAAAAAAGGCTCTGCGCCATGTTCCTCACACAACTAATCAATCTCCTTCGATTTAAAGAAGCAGGGAATGACCATGTGATGGGGTTGCAAGTGGCCGACCTGAGACAAATTTCTTTATAATCATTTTTTAGTTGGAACTTATTTTAAAGTTTGTGATCACTATGGAAGAAGTTGGGAAGTTTTGCAGCAACAGCGTAGATAAGCACTTTTCCATCCACCCGATTGTTTCTCTACCTTAACTAATTGGGTAAACGATTTCTCCTGCATTATAAGCATCCAACAAACTAAGAGATAATTTAAGACCCAAAATTGAACGCCATCATACATTAGTCAGAAATACATAAAATTTAACAAGGTTCTAAATGTGAAAATCAGAGATATGACTCACTTATGTGAAGTTCTTGAAAGCGAAATCGATGACTTGCTGTTTACATCTTATTTAATGGATAAAACTATATTTTTAACATCGACCTTAATCAGCTTCGACTTCATTTTTCTTCAAAAGAGTATCGAAAACACAGGAACTTTTGAGGGGAATGTATTACTTTTGTCAACCAATTATATTCTTACCGTAAGCCATCATTCAAGTTGAGCTTCATCATTGATTGGCTTATCTTGATTTGAAACGTAGTTCATTTTTAAAAAAACAGGCTAAGAAGAATAAATCCATATTATTTTGTTTACGTCATGAACAGCGGTAGCTTGTCCACTAGGGCTGCAGAGCTGCAACACCCCTGAAGTTATTTTTTAAACTTGAATTTTCGTTTTTGATCTTTTTTGCTTACTTTTCCACTTAGAGAGTTCGAGAATCAACGGAAATGCAAAATAATAATAATAACGAGAAAAGAATTCGGAAAATGAATGAATGAAATGAATGAAAAGAGAGACTCAGGTTATGACAGCAAAGGGATTAGACCTCGAAAGCATCAAAATTCGCCCACTGCGCAAGAGATAGTGATAAATTCGGGAGGAAAAAAGTAATCCTCTCTCCCTTGAAACTTAGAGGTTCCAGATTTGCATTTCAACCAACTCTTGTTTGAGGCTGTACTTGGAAAGGGACGGCAAAATCAGACATGGTAGCAAAACATTTTTATAACTATGAAGAGCAGCGTCTCTAGTTCAGTCATTGTATACATAAAAAAATAACTGATTAGTTCATATTTTTGGCCTATTTCCGGTAAATTGCCAATGCGTGAAGGAGAGACTGGTAGTGGACGCGCGATTTCGCAACCTATCTGCATTAATCGAGGGCGTCAAACGACGATTCGCGTTATTAAATAAAACATTTTTTCCTGGAATATATTTTCTTTTATTTTGGATACAATTTATCTTTCATAGGAAGGGCTGCACGTTGTAAGTTTGCCCCGGGCGGCAAAAGTTGCAGCTACGCCACTGCTTTATAGAAATGTGACCATTCGGCCCGTTTTTGGATAGCTTATTCAGTTGTCCCAAAGAACAGCATCGGGACGCAGAAATGTCCCGTTTTCAGAAGGAAAGCAATGCACGGGAACAATTTCACAGAAGGCACGAAAAGTAAAAAAATTCCGGTTGTAGTGCCTAGTAGAGCGGCGGTGACGGGGCATACACATGCGCAATACGTCTTTCACATATCGCAAGTCGGCCAGAAGCCTGCGAAGGCTCACTAATTTCTAATTACGTGATGCCGCAAAAATGACAGAATGTGGAGCACTTGGAATATTTCAACCGAAAATCTTTGTGTAGAAATGTTCAAACACTTTCGCAACAATAATTTAAATCATACAAAATTTCGCATCATTATTGAATATATTCTATGCCTTCCTACACTTACGCACCCATAAAAATGGTCTTTTCTCTTTTAAATAAGTTGTAGACTAGCGAGAAAACAGAGTTGCAGGTCGCAGTTCTTAAAGCAACATTAATCACTATTTTTTTAGTACTGCAGCGCCAGAATTTTATTGTTATTTAAAATCAACACCAAATATACTGAAGCAAAAATTTTTTCAGCGAAATACAAGATCACATAAATAATTATTTGTTTTCACGTATTCAACCCTGTTCTTTTCATCAAAAAGAACGAAAAGAAAGAAACTGAAGATATGAACATTTTCTTGAATGCAAATACTCTTACCTAAAAATTAGTAGATGTCCCGTTTTGAGGGGAAAAAATAAATGGTCTCGTAATTCATAGGTAAGCTGCCCTTCGTTTTCTATCATAGATGTTTATCAGTTGCAGTTTCGCTTCATATTGTCTCGACAGAAACCTGCCTGATTTATTGAATATTTCATTTCTTTTTGTAGAAGACACTCTTTGAAGAAAGCCACGTAATAATTTTCTAAAATATTGTTGAAATGAAAAATAGATGAAATCTATTATTAGAAGGGATTATAGCATACTCAGGTAACTTGTGCATCATTGAGCACTCTCAGCTATTAATCTAGAATAAATATTTTTGAATTTAAAACACAGGAATCTTATTTACAGATCCCAGTTACAGCTTTATTATATTTAGGAATTATTTACAGAATATCTCGCGGCTGGTTATTTAATACGTTTAAAATGCAGTAAATTTTATATCCGACTTTGAAATTAAAAACTTTGGGTTACTTAAGAGATAAAGTAGTTTTTTAAAACGTCTACACTTTTTGAGGTACTAGTATTTACATTCAAAGAAATACACGTATCTGGTCAATATTTTTTGCGACACTGCTCGTTTCTGAGCAGACGAGCCGCCACTGCTCACGAGGTTGTTAATATTCTCCTAAGGCCGCGGTGGCCTGTGGTAAGGTCTCGACCTCGGGACCTGTGGTTTCCAGGTTCGAAACCCGATTCCACCGAAGAACCTCCGTGTAAGCGCGTCTGGTGCACGTTAAACTGTCGGGGCCAAACAACCTCCGAGTGGTGTTGAAGTTTGGAGAGGCGGTGTCATCCTCGTCATCTGACAGCGGTTCAAGATTACGGGGTCCGTCTTAATAAAATCCTGTTGTTGCTGCAAGAACGGGACCCCAATAAAAATAAACTAAATTAATATTCTGATAAATGCAAATTTTGGCTCAAAAAAGCAGATTAATCAGGTGTGAGAAACACGAGAACTATAGATACGGCCAATTTTGTCTCAGAAGTACCTTTCAAAGAAATTTCAGTTTTTTTAAGCATATTATTGCAATATCCGAGAGGTTTAAAATTATTCTTTTCAATGATTTTCGTGAAGTGAAATATAAGCTCCTTCGGCATCGAAACACGTTTAATTACTGCAATCATCCCTTATCTTGCACTTTTCGGTAAGATAATTTCGGGATTCCAGAGTTGAACGTCAGATTTTTTACGATAAGTATTGTTTGATCATACACTAATTTACCTAGTTTTTAAATATCGGTTTATCGATTTGAAGGTAGATTCAGGAACGAATTCCGAAATAGGTTTGATATAGTATAAATTTGCGCAATTGACTAATATTAATATAAGTTATCATGCAATAATTGAAATTAAACATATATTTAACTAGATACAATTAAAACATATTTAACTAGATATCATTTAACGTGAAAGGGCATTGCCAAACAGATGGTTCCGAAATCTTACTCCCAAATGAAAAAAAAAAAAAGATTCGACTATTAATTCACTTATTCGAAAATAAAGTAATTAAGTTTAAGTAGTGAACGTCCTCGGTGGATATTTCCGTAGTTAATCACACGCCGTCCAATCAACAGGGGACAAGTGCTTTAAGAACACTATGGCCAAGGAACATCTTATTATTTATCAATTTATTTTCTATTGATTGGAGGGCATTTTGGGAATGCCTTATTATGAAATTATCGCCTTAGACATACAGTAGGTGAAGGAAATGAATCTCAAACGAAGAGGAGATAAGAATTCAAAAAATAAATCATTTGAGTAAGAAGTCAGAAAGCAGCGTTAACTCTCAGCCTCTCACAAAGATATAAAATATTTATCATTTTTCTAACCTAAAGTTAATTAGTTTTGATAGAAGAAATATTTTGACAGAATATAACTTTCAGAAACAGAAATTCTAAAGACATTTTTTCCCTTGCGGCATAATTTTAATTCTAATCTCAGATGGAATGAGTTTTCGATCATGTTAATGTCACGATTTTTTGTTATCATCATTGATTAGATTTTCTCTAATTTAAATCAGCCATAATCTTATAAATGTAATTTCACTGTAAATTAGAGGGGATTTAAACAAATTTGGGACAATAAATATTTATTTTGTATACTACTTGATTGCTTTTCATTCTTAAATAATTAATTATTAGTTCTAAAATAATACAAATAAATTACATATTAGTAATTATCACAAAAGGTCATATATCACAAAAAAAGGTCACAAAAGATTACATATTAAGTCACAAAACACAATTCCTATTTGATGTATTCTGTCTAAATGGACTTCTGTAATAATTTACAAAAATGTATTCTCATGCAAGGTGATATTTTGCGATAAATTAACTTCCTGCTGATTTACTTCGAAATAATTTGCCTTCTTTCCCGAAAAAAAAATATTTTGGTCAAATAAAAATGACTCTATATATTTCAAAATTATAGCATTTCTTTCACATGAATTTCTTTCTCATCGTCAATCACCATAGCTTCCACCTTAAAGGAGGATAACATTAATTGAAGAATGGGTTTTAGGCAGCTATTCTCAGACCCCGAAGTTTCCTTTTTCTTCATCACAGCTTTTCATTTCAACAAAGGTTTCATCATCAAATAGCTGTCAATTAGTTTAATTAAAATACATCCTCCTAATGGGTATACGAGCATTACAATGACAATATTTAATTGACAGCGAAGCAATCAACTGTTCGCTATTCACGATAGAGTTTAAAATGCATCGTTTTTTATTACGATCTTCTCAGAAAAATTTAGTTTCTAAACAAGAAACTTATCAAACCTTCTCACATTAAACTTACCTTTTCTCACAGTATGAAGGCAGAGTTCAATTTAAATTTTCAGCCTATTTCTTCTTAATAAGGAACATGAATAAAACTTTAAAAGAACATATATATGCGGCGCGCATGAAATAAGCTTCGAATATCTGTATTTGATTTATCGAAGAAGAGCCAAAAATCAAAGCTCGGCGCTTTCTCTAATCGACGACCATAGATTCATGATCATTTATTTCTTCATTTGGTTTAATTGAGGGTTTGGGAATGACGATATTAAGAAATTAAAACCTGAGATTCATTGAAAACATTCTTCAAGATTACCATGGCCCCATAGCATGTGCCTTGCACTCCACACGTCAATTTCGACCATCTTTATATGAAGTATTCCAACAACAAAATATTAAGCATTTTTAAACGCTACATCAACTTTGTCTCTTTTTAACACTTCCAAACCTGTCCTACACCTAGATAAGAAACAACGTTTTTTCCCCAAACTTTCAACAAACTAACCAGTGCAATTTAGGTAAATGCTTTTCATGTAATTTATCAAGAAAATTTACTACTTTGTAAATAAGTCATAATTTATAAATTTAACTTTACTGTTCTATTAAAATTCATTGATAGAAAAAACATTGAAATGAAATCTTTATGCAACAAAAATCTGAATAAATGGTATTCAATAAGGGATATGTCTTCCTCTAACTGAACTACACACTTGACATCGCCTTCGATATTTAGATCTACGCTGTCTGTTACCTATCGATCTGAGTAGACCATAGTTAAGGAAAATCTTCTTCATGTCTATGTATATCTCCAAGGTGAGAATTATGATCATGGATCTGCCTTTCTAGGTAGTCCCAAAATTTATCGATATGGTTTAGATCTGGGATCGAGTTGATCAGTCCATTGTTTTCAAACTGTGCTTTGTAGGATATTCGTTGGCAAGAATGGCACAATGACTGGAATATTACCATTCATTGGTATGAAACCATCACCTAAATAGCAACAGCATACGGCCTTATATATGGATCAAGAATATCATCTCATTATCTCGCTCCAGCCAGACTTCCACCATTGAACACAGGACGCTCAGTGTGGCCATCGAAAGAAATTATATATCGAACCATGAACCATGAATGCACCTCCTCTATGAGCGTGAGATTGTTTGTAGTACCTGGTCCCCTGTTTTATCCAGATCAGAGTATGATCAGAATCATTTTCCAAAGTAAATCTGAACTTGTCTGTAAAGACCTCAACTGTTCTTTGGTCCAAGTGATGTACTCTCTAGCCCAATATAATCGCGCCTATCTCTTCAGAGAGAGGAATGAATGATTTTCGTGCATCCATATCTCCATTATGAAAACTTCTTCGCACTATAATGGAAAATATCCCCCCCCCACAACTTGTTGCTTAAAATGATCAGAAACGATGCGAGATATACTGGTCTTCCTCCTTTTTCGAGTTTAGCCAAAAACGGCTCTTGCGCCATTTCACCTCACACAACCAACCAATCCTCCTTTGGATTTAAAGAAGCAGGAAATGACCATGTGATGGGGTTTTTGCAAGTGGCCGACCCGAGAAAATTTCTTTATATCTGAATTATTCAGTTGGAACTTATTTTAAAGTTTGTAGATCACTATGGAAGAGAAGTTGGGAAGTTCTGCAGCATCAGCTTGTGATAAGCACCTTTCCATCCACCCAACCCAAAATTGAACACCATCATACATTAGTCAGAAATACACAAAATTTTAATAAGGTTCTAATGTGAAAATCAGAGATACGACTCACTTTTGTCCAGTTTCTTGAAAACGAAATCTATGACTTCATTTTTTACATCTTATTTTATGGATATAACTATGTTTTTAATATAAACCTTATTTGGAGTCTTCGACTTCATTTTTTTT
>BGPR01030244.1:0-18783 GCA_013235015.1 Araneus ventricosus
TCTGGCGTTTCCTCGTCATGTAATAGATTTGAAATATTATCCTCAACTCTTATTTCTGGTTTGTTTAGTTGATAATATTCTGATACGAGCTCCTTTGGGACTAACGCCATTTTTCGAGCCATTCTTTTAAATTCGCTTGCCTATAGCTTTCCCCACTAGACCTCCAACAAGACTCAAAACAGCGGGAAGAACGAGCGGTAAAAACCCACCTGTTTGATTTGTCAATAACTTGCGCTTTCGAGCAATGGGAATATTTCTGTCGGCTAACTGGCGAATGACCTTCTTATAGCGACACAACTGTCGAACCTTCGCTTTCGACACGTTGCCTGCTAATACATTTTGACATATTTCGCACAATGTTTTTATCTGTTCGTTGGTAGCACTTTTTAATATTGCATTTCTTTGTTGGGGACTCGCAGAGGATAAAACATGCAACAAGTGCACATGTCGTTTGATTCGATTCATTTTTTTTTATTCTGGCACAAACACCCAATTAACTCCTCTTTGATCTGGAAACAGTGATTGTCGCAATCTCAATTCTTCATCTGTCGTTGGAAAGCAATCCACAAGTAGGAATTGATATTTTTCCGCTGTAGCCTTTTTATAGGCGTCCACATGAAAAATTTAGAACGATCGGGAAACACCTGTCTGCCAAAACATGCAATTTGCGATTGATCTCTGTTATTTCGAAAGAGTATTATATAGTGAGCATTCAAACTGATATCTCTTGCAACTCTAATGCGGGGGAAAAGATTTTGTGTGATCAAAATTATGCTGAAATTCTTATGATGAGATCCAACAGTAAACATTTGCGATATTTCAGCTGTCAAATTGTTCATAAGGTCATCCAAAATCAAAAGTTGAAAGTTTTCGTCTTCAGTTGGCAATCCTGCTATGAATTTGATATTTCTCTCTTCGTGAAACCATGGTTGAAAAATTTTATAACACCACACGACATTTTTGATCGGTATTTCATACATTTGTTCAGAAATTATTTTTCGAACTAAGTGAGTTTTTCCGCTTTGACTCGGCCCATTAATTATCATTGAAGATGGGAATTTGAGTCGTAAAAACATGATTGTAAACAGTCAACACACTTCACACACTTTCCTGAATTCACTTTTGGTTAACTGAACACCGAGAATCTCTGGGATAGGATTCAGGGTTTGGTTGGAGAAAAAATATCGTATATCGAATATCTGTTGTTTATTTTTAAAACAGATATGAAGAAATATTTTCCTCCCAATATATTTGGAAACAATGCACGAAGAGTTTGTGATATTGACTTTTTGAGGCAATTCGCTCGATGTTTGCGCTTGCAAATAGATTATAAAAACTATAAATTCAACGATAATAACACTCAGTAAAAAAGAATGTTAGACCAGGTTTGTTTTGTAACGTTCTTCATCTTTAGAGTGAGAAATATTTGCGCAGACTTTTATACACCTGCTCATGAACAAATTCTTTTTTCTCAGGACTTTTAAGAATAATATGTCTCGCGAACGATAACAAATATCCTATTTTAACAAGAGCGATTCCGTCACGGAAGAGGGTTTGATCGAGTTCTAAAAATACTTGTTCAGTAACGGGGTGCTCTGAAGCTATCTCGGAGAGGTAAAATAATTTCGCCCCACAACTTTGATAAACCTCTTCCATTTTAATCGAAACACAATGAAAACACTGCTTATATACGCTCAATAAATAAAATAAATAAATAAAACAGATTTTCATTCGGGCGCCTCTTATGTATTTTGCTTTAAACTATAATCTCGAAAAAAAAAATCGTGGCTGAAACTTTCGACTAGGATCGAACCTGGAAACTAGAAAAAGATTCTAAGACCCAGAAGCTGGGGGAAATATTGCTGCTGAGCCATAGAATCTCTAACAACAGAAACAAAACAATCGTTTTTCATTTTCGCTTCAATGTCAATTTGAAACATGTCTTTGCATTTTAGTATTGCTTTTAATTAGACTCTGCAGACGCAAGAGATGAAATTAACCTTGAATCTTCATTATAACCTCCTTGGTCTCGGTGGAATATGCGTTTTTCATTTCGCTTCAATGCCAATGTCAAACTCGTCTCATAATTACATTTTAGCATTGCTTTCAATTAGACTCTGCAGACGCAAGAGATTAAATTAAACTCGAATCTTCATGCGAAACTTTTCTTGGCTATTCTATTGCATCATACGATAATGGAGCGAGAGAATTTGCAGGCCTTCCGAAAAGCTCCTCCCGAACGTTTCGTTCCCGTACCCCGCCAGCCGCGAACTCCTTGCATTGCTGAAGTGCTGTTTCGCCTGGGTATCGAGAAAATTAAGATCGTTCGTGGAGGATAGGTAAGTTCTTTATATATTTATTTTAAAATGATGCCTGTATTGTTTTAGGAGAAACATTTTCTCGTTTTGTTGTTCGTCGGATTGTTTGTTCTCCGTCTAAGACTTGCTAGGGAAGGCTATTCAAAACTGTGCTCATTCTTGTCAGGCTCAAAACTGTGCTCATTCTTGTCACCCATATACTACTCATATATCTCAATGAAACATAAACCTTAATCGTACTCTTACATATAACTAAATATTATGTCAAAAATTTATAACATAAAAGGCAAATATCGAAATATTTAACAGAGCTGATAATTCTCTTATAGTCCAGTCAACGAAGTTCCAAAGTGGGGGTGAAAAACACTAAATCATATAGTTTTTAACATGTTCCTGAGGCGCTTAAGAGGAACATATTAAAAGCCCCGGTCCTGGGGGTGAGCTCTTGGCGAAATGTTGGATTTCAACTCCCTTTTTTCAGTTTTCCTGAATATCTAGAAAACTCTATTCAGTTTTCAAATTACAATTGATTTAACAAATTAAAGAGCATAAATTTCCGTACCAAAACATAATTTAATTTTTCTTCCAGCTTTAATTGTTTCCCAGGAAACGGGTCTCAAATGTTGCCGCCATCTTGCATTTTCTTCCCCTTTTTATGTTTTTCTTGAATATCTCGAAAACTATACAATATTCAAATTACATATGATTTAACAAATGAAAGAGAGTACCATTCCCAAAAAATGGATGCTTATTTTTCATTAAGTAGATAATTGGTCTATAATTGGACGAATTTCTGCAATATCTTAGTTGATAGTCCAGTCAAAGAAGGTTTGAAAAAAAGCATCAAATCGTTAAGTTTTGAAAATTTGCACACATGCTCGTGAGAGACCTCTCATAAACATATACTAAAAGTCCCGTGTTCTAGGGGGTGAGCTCGCGCCGACATTGATCGCTTGGCGTCAGTCTGAGTGGACGGCGTGAATACAAAATGGTAGTGCATTTATTTATCTCGAAATCTTTTCAGTTTTCAAGTGACAATAGATATAAAAAAATAAAGAGCGTAAAATTTCCTAAAAATGCAATCTTTTATATTTCTTCCAGCTTTGTTAGTTTCTTTGATATTGGGTCTCGAAATTTGCCTCCATCTTGGATTTTATCCCCTTTTTTTCTTAAATATCTCGAAAACTATTTTATTTCTAAATTACGTGTAATACATAAAATTAATGAACGTAAAATTCCCAGCAAATAATGCTTTTTTTCTAGCTTTAATAGTTTCTGAGATATTTCAGAAAAACTGAAAAGGAGGTATAAAATCCAAGATGGTAGCAAATTTTGAAATCCATTATCTTAGAAACTGTTAAAGCTAAAACAAACATAAAAAGCATGCGTTTGTAGAGAATTTAATAGGGCTCTTTAATTTGTTAAATCGCATGTAATTTGAATATTGAATAGTTTTCGAGATATTTAAGAAAAACTGAAAAAAAGGGGAGGAAATTCAAATGGCGGTAACATTTGAGACCCATTATCTAGGAAACTATTAAAGCTGGAAGAAAAATAAAAGTATATATTTGTAGAAACTTTTACGCTTTTTAATTTGTTAAACAATTGTAATTTTAAAACTGAATAGATTTCGAGATATTCAAGAAGAACAAAAAAAGTTGGTATAAAATCCAAAATGGCGTCGCGAGCTGCCCCCAGGACTAGGAACATTCAGTATGTTCATCAGAAGCATCTCAGTAACAAGTGTACCAATTTTCAAATCTATACGATTTAATATTCTTTTTCAAACCCTTCGTGACTGGACTATCAACTCAGACTTTTTACAAATTAATCCACCTTGAGACCAATTATTTCAAGATAATTGAAGCTTGAAAATTCAAAACATCCATTTGAAGGGAATGGTTACTGTCTTTAATTTTTAAAATCATACGTAATTTGAATATTGAATAATTTTCGAAATATTCAAGAAAAACTATAAAAAGGAAGGAAATCCAAGATGACGACAACCTTTGAGACTATTATCTAGGAAACAATTAAAGCTGGAAGAATAATAAAAATATGTTTTGGTAGGGAATTTTACGCTCTTTAATTTGTTCACTCAATTGTAATTATAAAACTGAATTGTGTTCGAGATATTCGGGAAGAACTAAAAGGCGGTTGGGTGAAATCCAAGATGGCACCGAGAGCTCTTTCCCAAGGACCAGGCGAACATGTATACCAATTTTCAAAACTATATGATTTATTGTTTTTTTTAAACCCTTCGTTGACCGAAATATTATAAACGCTGATAACGGACTTTTAAACGATCGCAGCGCCACACGATAGGGAGCGTGGAAAATCAGTGCATATGAACTCAGCATCCTATTATGGAACTATCAATCAATAATGACTGTCAAAGTCTTTATGTATTAAAAATTGCATTATAAATTTCTGCATCTTTTTTTAAAGCGAATAATGCAGCTAAATACTTTTTATGGCATTATTCTTCTGCTGTAGAAAGAGCAAAGTGAGCATCCTAAAATGTTAACATGTAATTTGCACCAGAGTTTTATTCAATACAGCGAAGCTCAAGCTTTCTCAAAGAGGATGCTTCATGTGTTACTATTTTTTTCCAACTAATGAGTATTTGAAGCTCACGTGAGGTTGCTTAATCACTAACGGACTTAAATTAACGGACGTTGCAACCCGGACTAAAGAACTCATTCTTATTCTTTAATTATGCATCTCTTCATGATCTCTTTAAAATGTGGTCTTTCTTCGCATTAGTTTTTTTATGTCATGGAATGTAAAAAACATCCGCAAATAATGCTTATATAATGTTATAATTGAATGATAAGCACTTTGGAACCTGTTGACTTCTGTTAATTTGCTTACTTAAAATAACGCTTATAAGGCTTCTGACGGACAGGAATTTCTTTTGTGATTTTGAAAAGAAAAAAAAATCACAGAGACTAATAAAATGCAATTGAGTTAATAAAAAGAATTTGGAAGTTTTAAAATAATTTTAAAATCAGTCTTTCTTGATTATTTATTTTCGAAGTTTCAATTGGAAGCATCGAAATTAGGAAATCGTGAAATAAGAACACTCTTTGAAGGAATTTGCCAACAACTTATATCATATAGCGCCACCTGTTGGCAACATTTGTCAAAAATTCCTAAACTTCTGTATCAGATTTTTATGGCTTTCAAAAGAAACATGCCACTGGTTTTAATTTTCTGCAGTTTTCTGCTTCAGAGTTTTTTAATTTTAAAATGACGAGGTGCTTTGTAGAACATACTCTATGTGTGCACATATTGGCGAATATAATTAAAGTCGTTCAGTGAATAGTCCCCGCTATAAAAAAAAATAGATTTTCTCTTTCTCGCAGTCTTTAAAGGTTTACATAGTTTTATAAACTATAAATGTCTCACCATTAGCAAACCGATACAAATGTTTTAATTGCACCATATTTGCCATGTTGCAATAAGCCTTGAAACCATTGCAGCTATCGCCATCCTAAATCGGAATCAAAAATAATCCCCTACGTCCTTTTTAATGACTTCAAGGAACATTCATATCAAATACAAATAAAATCGAATAACGTATGTGGTCGTGACTGCTTAGCAAAAAATTTACAGTCATCCAGAAGAAATGTCGAAAGGTCGAGTTAAAACAGGATATCACATCGCTCGGTCAGGAAGATTTTTTAAATTATAAAATAACCTCAGAGAATAATAAAATGAATCTCTTCATTAAAAATAATTTTCAACTTTGAAAATAGTTTTAAAATCGCTCTTTTTGGTTAATAGTTTGCGAAGTTTCTGTTTGAAAACATCGAAGTTTGGAAATCGTGAGATAGGATCTAGAGCCTGCCAGACAGATGGTATAAATATTGCGAAAAGAGAAAAATTATTTCTACGTGTAAATAGTACAGTCAAAGAAAAAATTGAACATCCCAGTAATATTCTGCATTGTTAATCGTGAATTAAAACAAAATATAATATTTTACAGGAAAAAACGTATATTAAAAGATATTACGATTAAGATTGTCATAACGGGTCATTTACAGACCTAAAATTGTGTTAACCTCAAATTATTTCATGGTAATAATTGTAATTACTATTGTATATAATTATAAAAGGGTTTTATTTCAGACTCAAAACACATAAATATTTTATTTAGACTTACGTTTGTCGTTGGAAAAAAATCAATGCACATACCAGAAGAAACTTTTTAAAATAATAACTCTCATTTAAAATCATAATTAATCTAATTATTTTCCATTACATGCCGAGAGGTGCACGAAAATTGCGTGTCTAAAAATATTAAATTAAAAACCGTCACAATATCGAAGTGCAGTAAAGTCTTGAAAAAGAAGATTTTGCAAGAGTTTCTAATGAATACACGCAATATTATTTTTTTTTACAAAATCTTGTTGATCTCTTCAAATTTATTTGATACAAAATTTCGAATTCATTCATTTTCAAGCTATTAAAAATGTTTTCATTGTTCAATGGACATGCACTTCTATTCAGTCTCATTGTTAAAAGGAAACAATTATGAAATAAAGCGTGAAACTGTTTTAGACAGCATTTTAGATTTGCCCAGTGGGCCAGATGTGTTTCGGATTAGCAGTAGTTGATAAGTTCAAGTTAGTTTGTTATTAGCTTGACTTAGAAGAATAAGAAGGGTGCTAAATGCATAGTAATTTAAAAGTAATTTTGTAAATTTAAAATATTTGTGGTTAGTTTTAAAACTTTTTTTGTCAATGGAAAATATGCTTTAAATGGACAGCTGTTATTTAACAAAAAGAAATTCTGTTACGTATTAAAGTGCTGTCCTCACGTCTTTTTGTAATGAATTTCAAACGTTTAAATACGTGAGGTGAAAAAAAAGCTCTTATGCATTATTAAAATTTGTATAATCCTGTTTTTTTTCGTAAATTACATATAGATGCTTCATAATTTTAAATACTTTTTAAAATAATTTCATTATTCCAACTACCATTGCACTTTATAGAAAAAATGGCTATTATTCTTCGTAGTTCTCATTCAACTCATTTTCTTATATTCAATCATATCAGTTCCAATAAAAAAAATTCGATTAATAGCTGATTACAGTTTAAATGTATCTTGTGGATTAATACTGCAATATTTGAAATTTTTTCCAAATATAAGAAATGTCTAGATTTATAATTAAAAAAATTATCTAAATATGAAACAAAATACTAAATAATTGAAGGAGCGAAACGAGGTCCTATTTCTACTCGACTGTTCGGCATTTTTCTTGTTTGTCGGTTTATTGGATTCCGTTCCAAAATTTATGTCGTTTTAATGATTGAAATATTCGGAGAGTCAATGGCCAGTTTATCAACATTGATACAGTTGCATAATTTTTCTAGTAGCGAGACATTTAATGGTGATTTCCTCAATACTGATTAAAAAAGCAGGCATTTAATACTTTTTTAACACCACATCACCGTCTCTAGAGCTCATGTGGCTCCTATCCGGGTTGCTATAAATGTAGGTGGACTTTATTAAGTTGCAAAAAAATTGAAAGAAGAAAAGAATGACAAATGGAGAATTTACATGCTGGTTTTAACACATAGAATTTGCAACAAAATAAAGGAATATATACAATATCTTGAATAACACTGTGTGAACGTAGATGATGACGAAAAACAACATCAATTCACAAGTTTTGAGTAGCGTATTAGAGATGGGGAGCCATTGCGTTTTAATTGTGGAATACAAGGAATAGGAAGATTACTATTAAAGATTTATGGGGAAGGAAGGGCTTAGTATATTCTGTGTATTGAATGCAGGATAAGCTAAAGTTATTGTACAAAGGCAAGTGAATAATTATTCCAGTCGCATTATGTTTTCATTGTCTATTATGAAATTAATCATGTTTATCTTCATTTTTCTTGAATTCGGATTCTCCAGGACTCTTTCGTACCACAGACTTTCCAGTGAAGTAGAAGGTTTTCTAATATGCCATGAGAGAATCAATGGGCAAGATGTCGCATAGTGGTCATAGTGGCATAGTCTCCGCAGGCACAAAAGTCACTACCCAGATAGCAATTTTAGTTTGCAGCAAGCTTTCCACAAATTTGTCATGACAAGAGTGCAAGCTTGCAGCAAGTTAACGAAAGCTTCGAAGTCACCTTGGAACGAACTCTCAGACTCATTGCAAATTATAGCAAAAACAGAGCACTAACACAATCCGGGATAGAACTCGCGACCTACCGCTCGGTAGCCTGACGTCTATACCACTCCGCCAGCTCGACTACGAGAGGAGAAGATAGATTGTGCTAATAGATCGCGCATACGATTTATTTTAAACTCTATTCTTGATTTCGTTAATTTTTAAAATTTTGTGTTGAGAATATGATTTGAAATCAAAGAGAGAGAGAGAGAGAGCAATTTTCGATAATAACTGTTGTGTTGGTAGATTATTATTATTATTTACTTAAATTTAAGCAATCAAATTACACAAGTTAACAGTTTACCTCCTATGCAAAAACTTGTTTGTTTTCAATTTATTTACTTTAATGTTTTAATGTATCTTAAGCATATCGTTATATCGTATAGTGGCTAGTAACTGAAATATTCTAGAATTTTACTTCCTTATAAATTCTTGCTAATCATTATGATCTTACCAATAACACAGATTCATTCCAGACTCTCTAAAATACCAATTGATAAGCTAGCAAAAAGGAATGATTGGTCCAGGACACAAAATAAGGTATGCTAAGCATTTTTATTACACTTCTTGACTATAATAAATTACACAAAAATTGCATTAAGCTTGCATATAATTGTATATTTCTGAAACAAGAAATTTTTTTACACTTAACATGATTATCATAAAGAAGTTCCTCAACCTAAGTGCTTACCTAAATACTTAAGACTAGTTTCAAAACCTTAAACTTAAAGTTTTCAATTAAGACCATTTATAATCTAAACTTTCAAATTTTACAACATCAAGCAATCGCCAATAAACAATACAGAAATGTAACATAATTTAAACAAACACATATGCCTCGATACTAGATTAAGCATTTACACAATTTAGGATGGGTTATTAAATTTGTGAAAACATCTCTTAAAATGATCAAAGCACTCTAAATTAATCCACCACCAAAGTCAGAAACACTGCCTAACATTCTATAACCAAGAATTAATTTTAACAAGTTGACCATATGTGAGACAAAAGGAAAAGTTATAATGAAACGACTTATCTTGATGAAGCGCCACTGGAAGCGTCTCCCTGGGACGTGTGAACAGATGTGGATTCGCCAACTTGTTATGATTCGGCGGCAAGGATTTCAGATCGCTGTACTGGTTCCAGAACGTTTTCACACTTGAAGCAGCTGCCGCTAAATACAGCCCTGGAACGTTATTAATTTCTGCTGACCCCTGGAGTTGGGCGTGAGATACTGGTGCCATACATACTTCCAAGACTTTTCCTCCACTTTAGGACCTATCGACCTTTTCTTTCACAGCCTCGGGCACAGCTGAGATAAGCGTAAAAGGCTCCGTATTTCCGTAACCAGCTGGCCGTCATGAAGTCTTAGTTGATTATTTTGTATAACCGGCAAGCCATATCAAACGTTGAAAAACCGATCCTCGTTAGCAAACTCAATCTTCTTCTCCCTTTCCTTTCCTTTTTTTAAACCCAACTTTTTCGCCTTATATTTCCAAGTCCTCTTTCCAGCAAAGATATTCACGCCTACAAAATCATCCCTCATTGGATAAGTCAGACAAATGCACGCCCATAATTACCTTGCCATCGGGCCGTCGGCTATAATTTTTATACTCCCATTTGGTTAAGCTAACCCCTAAGTAACCATTATCTGTACGTCGCCAGAGGAATAAAGAAACGTAAAATTAATGACACTGCAGCAGTTCCAGATGGGTCAAGGCGTCACCACCCGCAGGGTAGCATAACAATGATTACAAAAGTCTATCCATCTGTTGTCCCAACACGAAGAAAGGTCCATTTGTGCGGAACAGAAGTGTGTCTACCTCTTTTAAGGAGTTAATCCATCATCATCTATTGCCGCTGTCACAACCCCATCGAAACGTCCGTTCTTAAGGAACACAATGCTTTCTTTTTCTTCTCATGTTACAAAGGAAATAAAAACACACTCTGCAGCTATTGCAGCCTTTCACATAGAAAAAATACCACACATAGAAATTTCACTCAAATGACTGGGAAGGGGGTATGTGCAATAAAGTATTCCATTACTCCGTTCAGAAAACCACAAGAATTTAGCTAATTTAAAACAACAGATTTTTCTGTTGCTAAGAAAAATCAGAACATAACTAAGTTTTGCTAGTAGAATAAATTATGAAATTTGAGTTCAAATGTAATTACTTTAAAATGGGACAAAATGTATAAGTTTATTTTTCAACAAACATTGACTGTTTTTCCGGTTTAATTTTGTTTATAAACGTAAAAAATTCAACATTAAGAAAAAGGAGATATAGTTTCCTTTAAAGTGCGAGTGATTTAGTAAAAAGATGGAAAATGTTAAATTTTTTTTTATGAAAAAGTTAGTTCTTTCACAAATTATCATTGATTTATTGAATTAATAGAAAGAAGGACGGTCTAGGAGATGCTATTAAAAATCTGATGTTTTTTAAAACAGAGAGAAAGAGAGAAATTGTCTCTTTTGCATTGCAAGGACGAGGATTGTCACGTCGAACTTGTGTCAAGCTTATTGCAAATAAGGTGGCGCTATAGTTTGTCACGTCGAACTTGTGGCAAATTTGCATTGCGAGGAGGTGGCGCTAGTTGTCACGTCGAATTTGTGGCAAGTTCGTTTCAAGTTTGACGTGTCAAATTTGCCATGACGAGGTAATATCAAGTCAAAATCAAATTTGCTGCAAATTTGCGTGCTATCTGGGTATCCAATGCATGGAAACGGTTAAGGAATGAAGGGAAAGGACCGTGTCCTGTGACAAACAGAATTTCTTCACGTGTTCAAAAGACAGGTTTCAGCTGAACTGTTTTGAGCACTTTATGAACAAAGCGTCCAATGTTTCCATTATCCCAAAGATTTTGCCACTTAAGAAAAAAACAGTTCTTCTAAATGTTGTTTAAGATCGCATCGAGGGTTTAGAGCTTTCATTACAACGCCTTCTGTTATGGCTTTTTTGGCGAGAGTATCGGCTTCTTCATTACCCCGATAGCCTCCATGGGCTTTGATCTATCTAACCAGAATATTTGGATTCTGTGTGAGAAGGGACTGAATGTCCCTGACAAGTTGATGAGGTGAATGAGGATCAAGCACGGCCATTAAACTCGAAAGGCTGTCTGTCCAAAATTTAGTTATTTCCTTCCCTTGACTTGCTCTGATGATCTTCCATCTGGATGGAACTTCTGGACGCTTGTAATTGTAATGTTTCGAGGAGAATATATGAAGTAAATGTTTGATTGACAAATGTTGATTGATTGTTGAATTTGCGTTCACTAATAGCGATACATGCTGCTCGAAATATTCACCGAAATTGACAATTTAAGAAAGCGCCTAGGAAATAGCATTTATAAGAATGTTATATATATAAATATACACGCTTAAAAGAGATTACCACTATTTTTATATACATATATTCTATGTAAAATTTCATTTTTTTCTTGAAACCGTTCGGTCACATTTCATGCACCTAATTTTATTTAAGGTCCGAATTCGTATATTCGGGCTGGTAATTACAAATTTAGCATAAGACATATCGTCTGTGCTGTGGGTTAACGTACTGATTAAACTCTCGGCTCTTAATACTCATACATTGCTATTGCTTGGAAAGGTTTTTGCATTAGAAATTCAATTACAGATCAAAATCGGAACTTCCTTATTATTATTAAAAATAATATTGTTTATTATTAAATAATATGGAAGTGAAAAGGAAAAACAAATTTAAGATATAGAATAAATAGGAGAGTGAGTTATTATACACCGGCATTTTGGACTTACTGAGGGATAATAGAATGTCATTCGTATAGGAGTGAAGAAAGTGTGGTGGGTCAGTATGTATTAAGAAGGTTTAGCTGCTGATTAGTCTTATGATTGTATTGGAATGGTATTTTGCAATTTATCGGAGTGCCGGGTAGCCTTTTGTGTCCATTTTTTGTCGTAGTTTTTGACAGAGGCTAGTTGTAAATTTTTATGAATATCCTTGTTTCTTAGAAAGCATTGTAAGTTACTTATTCCGCGAGCAGTTTTGTTTTCATGGACTTCTAATTCTCTTCTATGAGTCTTAGTTGCAGTGGCTCATAAAGGCGAAGCGTAACTATTGAGAGAACTTAGTATAACTTTGTAAATTAGAAGTTTAATCGTTTGCGAGAGCTAGGAGTCTCATATAATTATGGAGAATAATTTGGTTTAAATACATTTGTAGTTTCTCTTAATTTTTGGCATCTGGTTTTTGAAAGTTGGGTGTATGTCACGAGTTACACCAAGGTATACTGTTTCGTTTAACGAGGGAATAATTCTTTTGAACAACTTCGGTAGAGAAGGGATCTTTTCCATATAAAGTTGTCTGATCGATATTTACTGACGTTAATTTGGATTTCCCATTGCAATAGAAATTTTTCAAGTATTTGAAGGGCTCACTGAATATTTCTTAGATTGATTCTAAGATTATTCTCTTGATTGTTTATTGTTTAAAAAATAGCAGTGTCGTCTGCAAAGAGGCTGATGTAAATATTTTCAATGTGTGGGATATGCTTTATGTATAATTTAGCACTATCTTATACAAAAAAAATACGTAGCATTCAGTAATTCAAGGTCGAAGACATAATAGCATATGGTTTGGAATGTATTGATTCCAATGTCTAAGAAATCATTTTGCAGATATTCTCACAAACACAATGACATTAGAAATTCCTAAGGAATAATGAGTATCGTGTGAGATAACATTTAAATACTATACAATAAGCATTTTATAATTTACAGAATTTGTACTACACAAATTTAATTATTAAAATCGTATTTGCAAAAACTAAATATAATTTAAAAATTGTTTGCCTTTAAACATTTAATTTCAGACTCGGTTTACAAACATTTTTAAGCACTATAAACTAGCTAAAAATTTTAAACTAACATGTATGAAACTCATGTAAAGTTTGAATAAGAGTATGTGTTTTATTACTTACAGCAGCAGTTCTAAATTACCACAAAACTTAAACTACTTGTAAGAAAAGTTTTATTTTTCTTCATTATACACAGAACATATGTGCTGTGGAAACTCTTCCGATTTTCGCTTGACGAAGGATTTATACCAGCAATCGGTCCTGGATAAGAAAGTTGTGCAGTATCTCAAATGAACAAGAGATAACTTGTCCATATTGAATTAAGAACTATTATTTTAGCATTGATATACAATTTTATTCAACAAAACATATAAAAAATTGCATAGAACATTGAATAAAACAAAACAATATTCCAGAAGATACTATATTTTTTCTAACATTTTTGTTCTTAAATGAAATAATGTTTCCACAAGAATCTATCAACAAGCATGGTTTTATAAATTTCAGTTGTATAAAGCATGATTTGACAGAAAATTACTGATTACATCGTGAAGGATTTTAAATATTTCCACATTTAGAAAGCAAAGACGACTGCCATAAATTTAATTACACTTTTAAAAATCTGCCTGTTCTTTATGTTTGAAGCAAAAGATATTACAAAGAGAAATTGGGTTACAGTTACAATTTGAAATATCTATGTTATTTTCAGTAGCTATCCTGCCCCTGGAATAGCGCTGTGATAGATTTTCAAACTCTTCACTAAAAACATTAACCATAAAATAAGTTATTATCTCATTGGTTTCTGACTCTCACGCTACACTAAAAATATTTGCTTTGTGAGTTGCAAGATTTAAAGAAATTTATCGACTAGGATTATACAAATTTCAATTTTTATTCGACTTAAAACCTTATAAAAATACCGGTAATTAATGTAATGCATTTAAATACAGTGAAGCCTCGGGAATCGAACTTATTGGGGCTAGGTCAAGGAAATTCAATACAAAACTCTTGGCATACCAAATGCAGTAGAGTATTGACTTTCGGTTATCTGTGAAAGAGATTCGCCCCGTAAAGTGAAACTATAGGCAAACAAATTGAGGGAAATAACCTTCTGCTGGAGTGATTCACATTTTCTATGAAAACGCACGCAAAAATATCCTACAGGGTTGAAAATACGGGGTTTGTTTTATGTTTTGTCTAGTCCGCTCGAGTCGAGTCAGTGTTCGCTTCACTGATCTCACATATGTTGCCGCAACGAAGCTTCTCATAGTGATATTGCATCGTAATTTTGAATTAATGGCTGTCGAATAACTACCAGGAATTTAATTATCCTGTATAAAACTTATTTACTTAAAGCCCTGCTCTGGCATGATACTTGGAAAGAGACTGGCTAATAAGCTGATTATATAATTACAACTAATTTTTTTCAAGCTTTAAATTTTTAAATTAAAAATTTGCAAAAGTACATCTATATTAAAAACACAAAATAATACGAATGATAATAATCGCTCCTGACAAGGACTTGAAATTGACCGAGATAAGTGATCATAAAAAGATACTGATTTATTCACATTCGTAACTTTAATGAAAACTGTCAGCAGATAATATATCAATTTGTGCTAATCACATTTTTCAGAACGACTTATATAAAAAATAAATGGGAACAATTTGAAAACTTTAAAATATCAATTCAATTTGGAAATGATATCTCAAAGAAAAGTCATCTCAAAATGTCATATAATATTATTCTGATATCTAAAACTAAATAAATTATTACTCTTATCATTAGCATGCATATTTTCTTAAGTTAACCAGCGCAGTAAAATATCTCTTTTTGCTTTGTTTTTTTGCTGTAGAAAGAAGAAAGTGAGCATCCTAAAATGTTAATATGTATCTGCAGTAAAGTTTTATTATAGTATATAGCTAAGGTGTAGCCTTGTAAAAATGAATGCTACATGTTCTACTATCTTTTACTGACAAATGAGCATTTCAAACCCATGTCAGATTGCTTAATAATGAAAACGCTAAACACTAAAGATTTCATTCTTATTCTAAAATCATGCCTCTCTCCAAGTCTCCTTAAAAAGTGACATTTCTCAGCAACACTATTTTCTTGATTTAGAATTTAAAAAAAACATCCACAAATAATGCTGATGTAATCTGATAAATAAAAGATAAGCACGTTCGAACCTACTTTTGACAAATCTGTTAATATTTGATCAGAGTTCTTTTCGAACGAAGTTACTATGTATGTACACTTTTGTGAATGCGGCGGACTGGCCAGGTTGCCAGATTTCCCGGTGGTAAGTGGGCCCACTTGCACGTAAATCAATATGGGCCATCAGTATATTGTGTGCGCAAGGGAGAGATTTAAGGGAAATAACTCTTTTTCTAGCAAATTTCTTATGCTCTCTCAAACTTAATTTTCAGATTGGTTAAAAAATTCACAAAATAATAGTATAGTTCCAAATACAGAATATACTATACTCCCATCAAAATTATTTCCAATTCAATCATAAATTTCTCTTTTATTAATATATATAATACTTGTAAACTGTAATTAATTATATATATAACAGAACTTTACATTAGGAAACATTATGTTAACTTATTTATCTTAATTTATTGTATTTAAACTATATATTATGACACTGTAGATTTGAGTGAGTCCCCATTGACTCCTGGTAACCAATTATTTCTTATATGTAAATAGGCTGGAACACAACTGCATATCCGAAAGAGTTCATATTGGCGAATTTCCATACATTCCATTTATCCACCATCGTTTCGCTTGGCGACTTTTTGTCGAATGCCTATTTCGACGAACACCGATTTCAGTGATGTATTGCCAACGAAAGACTAAATTTCTCCTGAAATAAAACACTGACATGGTTTATGGTAAGTTCATTCGAAACCTGATAGATTGTACAAGTGTTCGGTAAATTTGACATATTTTAGCTTCAACGGTGTTTATTATTAAAGATTTTGGAGATCAGTCGATTTTGCTCTTTCCCAACATTTCGACTCTGGAAATTCGGCTTTAAATCAGGTATTTTTTATGAAAATCAAATTGCCATCGTAAAGGATTTTAACTGCCCTTTCATAATATGTACTTATATTGCGTGTAGATCCTCCAAAAACGTTTTAAATGTGGATTTTTTCACGATTTCCAACAAAATCATTGTAGCCGCCATAATTCGGAAACAGTTATCGTTGAATAGGGTTGCTATAGTGTTTTATGATCCCCATGGGCTCTTCTATCACCCACTTTAATTCGGAAGAATAGGTCAAACTCACCCTTTATATGTTTTTTTATTTATCTGTAACAAATGTAAAATTAAAGTGACCTGATAATCTGAACTTCAAGCCAGGATGCTGTACACAATTTGAAAGGGGAGTACACAAAAATATAATAATAAACTGTGAAGAAATAGCTAAATAAAAATATTCAAAAATCAGAAGATATTTAAAAAATTGCAAGAGATGAAAAGAAGCAAATAACATAATATCATTTCTTACTTTTTAAAAAAGATTAACTCATCAATTGTTATAAATGAATTAGGAACATCTTTCAACTGCGCATTTATTTCAAGGGATCTTTCTTTGCTTATAAGGAAATCTCTATAATTCTGTGCAATTTTGAACACAACTTTCAAAAATTTCATGTCTTAGTAAACAGAAATGCGATGAATAGATTTTTGTTTTATAAGTTCATATCGAAATATCTTTACTTGTATTTGTCACAAATAAGAAATTTACTGTCAACCTCCTCTCGTTAAAAACAGATCCTTAAAAATCACTATCCTTAACAGAAGAAAATAAATAACAACACACAATTTATCAAAAAATATATTATAAGTACACTAAACGTTTGTTCAAACATAAATACATTTACCATAATTTATTTTTGTAGGTGAAATCCGGACGCGCAGAGGAGGGTGGGATGAATGATCTTGGGGGGCAACCACGTCGGTCATATTCTCCTAGGTGTTTCGCCTTGACGACCGGTTTTTGCGAGCAGCGGCCGAATTTGTGTGAAGTGCAGTGCTCGTGAACCTCCAGAAATAGACTTCCCGAGACAGGAAATCTATTTTCAGAATTCTGTCCGTCTATGAACATGATAACTCGAAAACGCAACGAATTACATGGATGAAATCTGGTGTGCTGTTTCTCCACCAAAATTGGAGATTTCTGTCAGAATTTGAGAGAAATGTGTTGAGTGGGATTCTGTCGGTCTATATGTTTGTGTATGGACATAACTCCATAACGCAGAGAGTGAGGTGGGTGAAATTTGGCAAACGGTTTTAAGACTAGAATTAAAGATCTGTTTTAAATTTTCTATTCAATCAGTCAAAGTAAAGAGTTCCAAAATGCATACTGGATTCTCTTCTATCTACTGCGGAGATCAAGACACAACGCGACGTAACGTGTAATTATAAGAGAAACTCTAGTGTAGTGCACCTCAAGTTGGTTTATCTTTTCTTTGATATACATTGGTATTACTATTTCGCACTGCAAAAATTTTAAATTCATCTATACAAGTTGTTCCATGTGGCTCTGCGGTCAAGACTTCAGACAGAGAAGTGAACTGACGAGATCGAGTTGAATGTGACTAAAAATAAATGCGCAGTTGTGAAATAATTCAGTTTCAAGTTTCGAATTTTTCCTTGTTTTGTTTTAGATACCGACGTCTCTTTTTTTATGCTGATAAAGATAAGTTGTTTATAGACATCGAGTTGGTCATTTGCATAATTAATTAGCAGACCGTACATTCCACAATGGGCTCCCTCATTTTAAAAATAAACTAGGCTGCAGAGATCGATAGAATAATGAAACCAGTGGTAAGTTAATTCTCAAACCCGTCTGATAAAGACGATTTAAAATTAGTTACAAATAATGCCGACAAGTAGCGCTATAAACTCTTATCACAGTATGGAGTCCTAGAAGAAGACTATAAACTGCCCTTTGCAGGAAATCGCTGTAAACTCAACAAAACTTGTACAAAATGTGCATCTTTTGTAGCCCAGATAACAGCAAATGGTGTTACGACTAGAATTGAAAATCTGTTTTAAATTTTCTATCCACTCGGTCAAAGAAAAGAGTTCTAAAATGCATACTTGATTCTCTTCTCTCTATTACAAAATCGATAAAGATTTGTTGCCAGATATAACATAGAAATTGTGACAGCACAATTTATAAACTCAATAGACGTCAAAAGGTTGAAAATTTCTTTCAATCAATTCGGATATTTCTTGTGCGTTTAAGATACATTTCCTGTCGAGTTCAGACATGAAACTTTTATTTTAAGCCAGGCGGATACGTAAAGAACAGCCGGAGATGTCAAACTTTCGGATGGCAGCAAAAGAGAAATACTTGCTCTCTCTAACTGTTCTAGCTCACCTCACATTCTCTTAACTCGAGTACGCGCCAATCCATTGCTATTTT
>BGPR01030245.1:0-18782 GCA_013235015.1 Araneus ventricosus
TGTTTGACCACAGACTAATATGTGTTTGACATTGACAGATTTAAATCATACGCATTTTGTATTTCACTCCAAAGAGTTTTTTTTTTATATATATAAATAATCTAAATAAACTCCCTCTTGGAGTGGATTTCACTGCGGGGGGATTAAATCAATTACAAATCATCCACTCCGCATTCACTTGAAACTTACTCTTCTAATTTTTTACAATGTATGAACGTAAAAAATGAATGTTTTATTTTATTTAATTTAATGTATTTGTAACACATATTATACATAAATTTTATCTTTCTGCACTCCTTCTCCATATGAACTTTAATTATGCCAAATCTCACACTCCTCCGTGAGTGCAATGTGCTTAAAAGGGGTACAAAGTTTTTTCTTCACTTATTAATATATAGATATTTCTGTTAAATTAACAGATACTTATAAAATATATATTCATATTTTGTAATATTATTATCTGTAACTTTTGAAGCATAAAAAAATATTTTATTTATAAGTTTGAGTGTTGGTCTATTCAATCCCTTCCTTGACATATGCAAGAGGGGAAAAAGTTTGTTTTTTACATAAATAAATTGTTTGCTTTACAATTTAATTTTTCATCTTTACTTGGTTGCTTTCTTGAAATTGAAAATTATTATAAAATGCTGTTATTTCTTACACTTAAACAATTACTTTTTGGCATTTGTTTTATTTAAAAAATATAGTTGCTAAGATATAGATTTCAAATGAATTTTTGCTTTTAAATTTGTAAAACATTTTCTTTTATCGGCTGTCTATTATTCTATTAAGAATTTTAGAGTTTGAAAAATATTATAATGCCAAAATTTTGCATTTAGTATATTTTTAATTTTGTCTAGATACCTTTTATCTATAATTTTATGTAATTTTTTTTTTATTTTTAAGTCATCTCTTTAACATACTGCACTTGGATATTAAAAATGTACTTTAAATTTTATACTTTTTATAAAAAAAAGTATATATAACCTTAGTACCCTTGTTTAAAAATTCCTTCCTTTTCATTTCAGGATGAAATATATTGAAGAAGAATTACATAAAAGAAAAGGAATAAGCCATCCATCTTCTAAGATTGAAGCTCTGTATGTCTTATAGTTTTTTTAAAAAATTCCAATATTTATTTTTGTTTTCATGAATGTGGATTGTCTCATTTTAAATTATAAAATGATTTGTTCTAATTTTTAATGCCTTTTAAATCTTAAGTTCTATGTCTTCTGTTTAAATTTATGCTGCCTTTGTCATACCCCTTAAAAAAGAATACTCATAATTCAATTTAAAAATTATATAGTTTGCTAAACTTTTAGTGAAGTATACAAAATATTATAATTGTTCTACCTCTATCCTTCAGCTTCTTCTCTCCCTCTTTCATTTTTGCTCTTTCCTAATTTTTATTTTATTCCTGAACAGTTTTGTTAAAATCTTACTTTTCTGAAAGAAATGTAAAAATAATGTAAATGTTATGAAATAAAATGAGTAGTACAGTGGAACACAGGGAATCCAAACAAATTCGGGCTGACCTCTGTTCGGATTCCAGAAAATTCGGATTATCTGAAAATACTCTTGATATACCAAATGCAATAGAGTATTGACTTTGGGTGCTTTGTGATGGTGTATGGAAAGATCTAGTGACGATTTGCATTGTCAAGCTGGTTTACTTCCTTTTGTACGTCAAAAGAAGATAAACGATTTTATTTCTACTAATTAAGGTGCTGAATCCATTCTTAAATATCAATTCAAATGTTTCTTTTAAGTTAGGAATAAACATTAGCTTCGTTTCTGATTCATGATTGTTATTTTTCCTTCATTAAAAAAAATTCAGAAAATTAAAAATATGTTCAAATTATCCAAAATTTTCAATTCCTGAGGTTCCATTGTATATATTAAGTTGTTAAACATCTCATCTTCATTGTAATTCTTTTTAATTTTTTAAAAATTCAATCAATTATTTTCTTTAAATGGCATTCTATTTCTAAGCATATTTTGTCAATTTATTATAGTATTTAGACTGTTCATATCTTAAAGCAGGTTTAGTAACATTAGCTTGATTCATAATCAGTGAACTTTTACTTTTTGATTATTTTTAGAATCGTAGGTTGCTTTTTTATTTTCCATTGTACATTTTTTTTTTTTTTTTTTTTTATGATTGTTGAACTTTCTGAGCAACCAACCTGTTTTTCCATCCTTAATTTTTAATTCCAAAGCAGCTATTCATATTTATACAGGCATGAAAGACTTCCGCTTTTAAGCGGAAATCCGCTTTTTTGAATGTCTTTCAGGCTGTTTCTGAGATCGATGCAAAACCGTCAAGAAATCGTGACCGAAAAATGTGGGTGGTGGAAGCTATGTCTGAATCTGAAACGAGCGCCATTTTTTCTCCGTCACAAAGTAAACAGAGATGCATTCTCTGGGGTTTACGCGCCGTATCTATCACCTCAAGTGATTGGCACACAGCGTAATGGAGGAAGGCGGAACTTCTCTCGTATAGCCGAATGACGACCGCTCTACGAGTAGGCCACGCCTTGCTGTTGAAATCGTACGTCAATGAGCTGCTATCGCCGATGTTGAATCATGGGTTGAATGCTAACGGTTGTTATGCAAAGAACTTCTACTACTACTATAATTTGTCTTGTGTTTGGCGGATCGCACGTGAGATGCTGTATGTTTAGTGTTACGTTCGGCAATTGTGAAGATCAGCGTTTGTGAGTGTGACCGAGAACCAAAATGGAGATTAACTTAAACGATGAACATAATGTTCGTTCCCTACATGAGAACGAAAAAAATAAATTTAAATTCGAGTGGTTGAATAAATCGATGAAAACTAAACTGCCGGCGAAAGGTAGCGATACGAACGTGGAAGAGATAGCAGTAAAAATAGGAGATTCGATCAAGAAGATCGAAATAAGTGGAACTGTAAATTGCCAGCTTTGCTCTGATACCTTTTATAACCAAGCATTCTAAGCTTGAGAGATTTCATATTTATGTCCTTAATTTAATGCTTTTTAAAGAAAGTATAGCAATTATTAAACAATCTTTAAGTTGCTGAACTCAAACATTATTCAAAATAAGTTAGTATACATGCATGAAGATTGTATGTTGGAATTTTTAACAACAGGTCATAAACTTAAAATTATTAACATACATGAGATGAAGAAATCATTTCCTATATTTTAAATACAGAATACAACAGCTGTTCTAGAATAGATGTTGAAGCAGCACCAAAAAAATTTCAGTATCTAAAGGAATTTATTTAATGCACAATATTTCAAAATTCTCAAAACATAAAATTGTATAATATGTAGAGTTCTTTTGATTATTTTCAGAGTTCAACAAATAGAGAACAATTTTAACTGTAGTGTTAATGTACGTGTTGCTAATTTATTGAAATATTAATTTCTTTCTAAATATATAATTAAATTGTATATCTTTGTGAGGCAAAATCATTTGTATTTTATATTGTAATCTAATGACTTGTTGCAAGCATAATAGGTCATGTTTACTAAGGTAATTTTAGAGATATGCAAAATGATCTGTATTATACAAAAATCTATAAACCACACAACCTCTGGTTCCAAGTTATGCGTTACAAAGAACTTCTACTGCATATGATAATATATATTCTTAGGCGCTTTTGTCATTTTTTTTTTCCTCCCTTAAATAAGCTGCTTCATTTTTAAAAAGTATACAATTTTGTTATGATACTATCTGTTGTTGTTCAACTTTGAGAAAATAGAAGGAACTTTGAACCTCTTGTATGGTATTTAAAAATCAAAATTCTGTTCAAATAGAGAAAAAATAGTAAAATTTTATATATACTACTTTTAATTGCTTTTTCTATATGTATTTTAAGTAGTAACATCTTGGCCTTTGTGTTTGTATATATATCGATTTTCTGGTGAATTTTGTATTTGCGTAGAGTTCAGCTTTTTTGAACAGCTTGCACTTTCATGCCTGTTTATATGATATTTTGTTATAACTATGTGGATAAATTATTCTAATGATTAGAAAGATTTGACAATGTAAAAAAAGTATGGTTTATCCACATTAAAAGTTCATATTTCCGAGCTAAAATTTATTAAGTAAATTAATTGGTCACTTACAGGATTAAATAAATATTTTTTTTTTGTTTACTAACATAAAAAAAGTGTCGCTAATTCTAAAAGATTTTAAATGGCTTATCTATGTCATACCCTTTGTTATAAAATAATTATATGATGTAGCTAAAATCTCCATGAATTAGAAAGTAAGAAAAAAAAACTCAACTGTTTGCAATGGTATATACTATTTAAAAATGGTCAGTGAAAAGAAAATAAACTTTTAATTCTTTTCAGAAAAATTTATAGCAATAAATAGATGTCCTGTATAGCAGTTTTCTGTAAAGAAATGTAATATTACCTAATAATATATAATCTAATATATATAATAATTATAATTATATATTAAAAATCTAAAAGAAAAACTTGGAAAAGAAGAAAAAAAGAAAATAACCTAATAATTTTTATTCCTAATAAACTATTTGATAGTAAAATTTTCTTCTGCATAAAAGAAAAAAATTGAAAGTAAAACCTATGTAGCTGAATATGAGTTACCAAAGCTATTTAAATCACTCTAGTATGAGGTTTTTATAGCGCTCAAATATGAAAGTTAATGTTCTTGATTTCCTTTAGAAATAATGTTATTTTTAACTGTGATAGGCTTATATATTTTTAAATGTGATAGGCTTATATATTTCCAAAATCTTTGATGTACTACTGCGTACAGCAGGTTTTTTTCCTCATTTTGAATTGGAATTGAGGAATTGCAGCACCATTTTTATCAGAACAGTTTTCTCTCAAACCAAAGTATACATTTAAATTAAAACAAAGTGAATGAAAGTATATATCATTATAAATGTTTTAAGCCCAAATGATATTTTTATTATTATTTTGTTACTGTTGGAAAATCTCATGAACTTAGGTAAGTGCTACTCTAATTTTTTGTGCCCAACATCCTTTGATTATCATCTACTTCGGATCATAACCCATTATTCAAAAAGCCTGAGCATATAATAAATGCAAAAACAATTTTTAAAAATCATTTTTACTATTAAAGAATCTAAAATCTTAGAAAAAATGAAATATTATTAAACAGCATTGTCCAAGGGCTTTATTATAATTTTAAAATGATAAAAAAAAGACTTTTAAAATGCTCCCCTTTTCCGAATTTAAATAAGAATGAAAACATTTCTTTTTGTTATTTCCCATGCAAAGCCCCCCCCCCTTTAAAAGATTACTGCATTTCAGTTCATCACATATAAAAAAGACCTTTTTTTTTTAAGACCAAATGCATTATGATTGTATTTAATGTCAAATGATTTCTCCCACTTCTTAAATAAGAAAATGTATTGACTTCAAAATGAAAAATGTGTAATTTATTATTTTAGAAAAAAATATTTCGTAGTATGCATTCATATATTTTATCAGTTCTTGGTTATGATATCCTGTGATTTAACTGCTATTTCATTCAATGTTTTGATTTTAGAAAGAAAGCAGAAGCTGGTTCTCATGAGAGTGATGACAGTGTTGGTAGTGAAGGGTAATGTATACCTTACTGATTATAAAATATTAAAAATTCTTTTTATTGTATATCTTTTCACCAAACAGGGTTTCAATGAATTATTAGGTATATTAAAAAAATTATGCATGAAAGATGTAGAAGGATAGAAATGTCTTGGGTATGTATACAAGGTGTCTCAAAATTGTACATAAAAACTTTAACAGGATAAGCCAGCGATTCTCAACCTGTGGGGGTACGCCCTCTTGGGGTGTGTGATAACACTGAATGGGAGGCGCGAGCCTATTGATCAGAAAATATTATTAAAAAAATTGATTATTTTACTAAAAGGAAAGTAAAACAAAATACATTCTGACATAAGAAAAAATAAAATGCATATTTAACTGATATAATACACTTATAAATAGGATTGTATCAGTAATGCACAATGTATTTAATAATTAACTTATCAATTCTGAAATAAAAACAAGTTTAAAAATTATTAGTGATTACTCTTGATGGATTTGTCATGAAACCGCGAGAATGTCTGATATGTTGAATGTAAGACAGAGCAATAGAGACTAAAACATACTAAGGGAGAGAACAATTCTGGTTTTTTTCAATGCAGTGGATCGGCGTTGTCAAATGTCAATAAATTTACTTATTCTTCGTAATTTGTAAGGTTATAATTAGGGTTGTATGGTAGCCTTAGCATCAAAATACCAAAAATGTATTATTATTGTGTGAGGGGTGGTGGGGCGGCAATGAAAATTATGATTGAAAATTGGGTCGCAAATGCTGAAAGGTTGAGAAACACTGGGATAAGCAGAACATCACCATAAAGCATATCTGAAAATGTCACCATCAGAGATAGAAAGACACAAGAAGAAAGCGATATAAAAAGAGCTGAGCAGAGTTTTATGAGACAATACTTAATAATACAACAACTTGTAGACACAGAATAAGGTTTCTTAAGAAATGTTTCAAGTTTTGACCATTCACATTGTTGTGTGCCTGATAGTACAAAATTCTAGGTGTCTTGAAAATATTTGGCAATCCATGTAGCATCGGTTTCAAGAGTTATGTCATTTTTTTTGTTTTAATCTTTATTAGAAGATTATGTTTTCTACTCTCCATATATAAATATATGTTTTTTTAACTATAATAAGTAAATAATTTACCAATATAATAACCCAGGGTTCGTACTCCTCCTGAAATTCCTGAAAAACTCCTGAATTTTGCTTTTTTATTCTAAGGGCCCTGAAAACTCCTGAAAATTGTGTTTTTTATCCTAATATTTATTTTTGTGTCCTGAAAAATAACACTCGAAGAACAAAATATAAAATTATGATAAAACATAAAAATATGACGTTTCCATTTTTCCTTATTGTTAGAAAGTCGCTGGAATCCGGAATTCTTATTTCTGACCTTACTTAGTGCCGAAAGAGTCTGCCTCGCATGTTCCGAGCCACCGCAATCGGGGGAGATGGGAGAATTGATATTTAGTACACTCTTTTCCCAATTTCATAAAAATTTCCACACTACCCCCTTCTCCCCTAAATTGATTTTTTTCACGTTATCTCCTGAATTTTCTGTACTGTACTCCTGAAAAAATCCTTAGAAACTCCTGAATTTTACTATCATATATACAGTATGAACCCTGATAACCAATATAAATATACCATTATAATATAATGGGCAATTGCTGATTCAACAGACTAGAAAAATAGAAATAAAATTGTATTCTCCTTACCAAAAAATTTTATGTGCATTCCTTTAAATGGGTAAATCACTTTGGTTCATGCATTTTACTATTAAAAATCCTTTTATACAAACAAATGCAATAGATTTTTCTTGAAGCTCATCCAAAAAGAAAAGAAATCCATTGATATGTGGAAGTGTTAATTCATAAATATAAAACACTAGCTGTTACCTGCGACTTCGTGCGCGAAGAATTTGAATTATTCTTTTTTTAATTCACGAATGTAAATGTTTTGTTGCATTTTGAAAGGGGAAAGTAAAAGTTCTGACAGTTGATAATACTTATTTGGACGGCTGACAGGAGTGTACTGTACATGTATGCTGATATAGATATGTAAATTGTTTATCTATGCTAATATACTTTTGTATACCACGTTATTTGCACGGATGTAGAGGTTGTGTGTGCTGGACACACGTGAACACGCCACATGTAGTTGCCCATGCTAAAAATATGGTTTTTCCAAATGCACGCCTGCCACTTTCAGTGTCTGGCCCTGAGCCTCGCAAATGATATTTTTAAAGGGATTTGTTACCTTTTGAACTGAGATGATAAATCCTTCGGTGTTATCGGAAGGCGTGGTATTAAAACACTCTCTCTTCTCCCTATATCAGTCATAACAGCAGCTTTCACGACGTTTGTACCTAGGTGTGTAATTTGTAACCGTGTGACATTGCGCAGTCTTGGTATATCGAGGTTACGTATTAGTAGTACTGGCACACCGACTTTCAATCTCGGCTTGTCGGAAGGTGCCCCTGACAATTCTAAGATCTTGAAGAGCTCTACAGAATATGATGCTCCTTGTTAATGCCCATTACCGTATCTACAGAAGGATATTCTGTAATACCTCACTGTGAAAGTTAAACAAAACACCGAGAGAATAATTCACTAACGTCATTGGATCACTGTGTAACCGCATTAAAAGCTGCAAATGTTGCGACAACAGGAAACCGGAAGTGTAAAGTCTCCTTTGTTGTTAATGGTCAAAGAAAGCAATATTTTCTTATATTAACTTTAACACTGGCAAAAGTCCGCGCGCGAAACAGTAATTTGGCTTGAATTTATTTCTATAAGAATAAAATTACTTGTTAGAAATTACGTTACAAAAATATTTTTAAACCTTAATAACAATCAGAGAAAACATTTCAACGCAATAATAGCATTAAAAAGATCATTTTCTGTCTTTAAAATGGCATAAAAATAATTGTTGTCTAATAAAGATTTCAGAAGTTATTGGCTAAAAACGTCTAAGCAATAGGCTTAAAAGCGGCTAATGTTCGTTATTTAATTAAATATCTTAAGAACTAATTAACTCTGAAAGTTCAAAATAGCACCTTGTGTGTAAGTTTCATGTCGCTAATGTTCACCGTTTAGGAGGAGTTCTTGTGACCGACCAATCGACCGACAGACAGACAGATACATGTAATTTCTGCCTTGTTTTATAGATATTTATAAACATAAGCACAATTTTCAGAAATAAAGATTAATTAGTTCAAAGTCTAAACGTTTCCTAGCAGCAAAGTAGGTATAAATTTGCGTTATTTGAAAATCGCCTGCACGTAAAAAATTATTAAACTTTAAAAAATGAATAAAAATTGAAGGAAAAATGTCACAGAAATAAAATTAATATCATTGAAAAGGTAAAATTTTTAATTTTAAGATGGTATAAAAATAATTTTTATCGGACTATTTGTTCCGAAGTTACAACGGAAAAAAGGATTACGTGATAGTTGATTTTAAAAATAATTTATTCCACATGTTTTCGCATTCCTGAAGGATCACGTGACAGTAAATTGAAAAATAAAAATCTTCATCGCGAATCGCGGAGTCAATGGGCTTTCTTTGTTAACTATTTTTAATCTGTAGTCAAAAATAATTAATTTAACGTGATTTCACCTAGCCTATGTCCGTTCTCGGGTTTCAAGCTACAACTCTGCCAATTTTCATCCAAATCGGTTTTGTGGTTTGGTCGTGAAAGCTTAACAAACAGACAGACAGAAAGACAGACAGACAGACACACTTTCGCATTTATTATATTATTAAGGATTAAGGATATTTATAAAAATAAGCAATTTTTTTTAAATAAAGGTAAATTAGTTCAAAGTCTAACCGTTGCCTAGCAACAGAGTAGCTATAAATTTGCGTTATTCCAAAATCGTCTGAAAAAAATGAATTAAAAGTTATTAAACTTTAAAAAATTAATAAAACTTGAAGGAAAAATGTCACAGAAATAAAATTGGTATCACTGAAAAGATAAAATTTTGGACCTTAAGATGGTATAAAAATAATTTTTATCGGACAATTTGTTCCGAAGTTACAGCGGAAAGAAGGATTACGTGATAGGTGATTTTAAAAAAAATTTATTCCACGTGTTTTCGCATTCCTGAAGGATCACGTGACAGTCGATTGAAAAATAAAATATTCTTCATCGAGAATCGCCGAGTCAATGGGCTTTGTTAATTATTTAATTGCTGTCTGAACTTTTAAAAATTAATAACAATCGAAGGAAAAATGTTACAGAAATGAAATTGATATCATTGAAAAGGTAAAAATTTGAACTTTAAGATGGTATAAAAATATGTTTTGTCAGACAATTTTCTCCGAAGTTACTGCGGAAAAACGGTTTCGGTTAATTTCTAATTAACTGCCTGTTTAATTAACTTTTGGACTTAAAAAATTTCATAAGTGTCTTCCCCTTGTCTTAAATAATAAGTGTACAAAATCTGGTTGAAAACCGCCCATTGGTTTAGGAGGAGATGTGAAACATAGCCACATACCCACATACATACCCACATACATATCCACATACATACTCACATACCCACAATGACTTTTATTTATATTAAGATTATTTTGTTCATATTCTAACACAAAAAAAGAGAAAAGAACTTTGTCAAATGAACAGGAACATACTACTTTCATTATTTTGTTGGTTTGGTAATAAACTTTTCTTTTTCAGCCCTTCAAAGGTTGACAATGTATTGTTTGAAGTTCCAGAGCATTTACGTCAGCCCACAACCAAAAAGTCGGAAGAAATGTTGTCTAACCAAATGTTATCTGGAATTCCTGAAGTAGATTTAGGAATAGAGTATGTATACGAAATTGCAGAGGAAATATTCACTATTCTGCCCTCCTAAGCTTAAAAGGAATTTCTCATTTTTTTAATTTTCAGATTATTCCTACTTAGTGATGTTTCTGAGCTGCCCGACATTATTCCTAAGCAAAAATGCCATATCTTATTAAGAAATAGTAGAAAATCACTAAAGAAAAAATGTGTTTCTCAAAAAACTGCTCAATGTTCAGTGTCAAAAGTTATAGTTTTTTATGATGCACCTTTTAGGCTTAGGACGGCAGTATTGTATTTTCAATTTTCTTAAAAGAATTGTCAAATCTTCATTTGTACATATTTAAATTATTTTTAAATTGATGATGTTACTAAAAAAGCTATCCTGAAATTTCTGCCAGTAAAAGAAAAAAAAAAAAAAAAGGTCTGTGAAGAATATAATGGTTTTGCATTGGTGTGTATGCACATTATTTTGAGATATATTCAATTTTTATATGCCATCAAATAATTTTATGTTTTTATACATTATAAAATAATTTGAAGGAAAAAACTTAAATAGATAGGGAAAATTATAAGATTCTGAAAAAGAAATGCAAATTTATAATTCAAAATAAAAATTTCCAATACATCAGTCATTTCAGTTACGTACCATATTAGTAGAATAATGAAATTTCATTATCTGAAGGGTTAATATCATTACATTATTTAATTATAAGAAAGAGTCTCATGTTTCCCTTGTTACCTGATGGTAATAATTACCACACTGAATGTGTTAATGTATAGCAACCTAAAAACCATGCATTAAATACTACAATTTTTTAATTTAAAAAAAATTTATTAATTAGATTTTCTTTCAATTTATAGGGAGCGCATCCGAAATATCGAAGCCACGGAAGAGGCTAAGCTCCAAATGCTGAGAGAGAGACTGAAAAAGAAGGAAAAGAGCATGTCCTTTGTACCGACAAACATGGCTGTCAATTTTGTCCAACACAACAGATGTAAGAATTGTTCATTATTTGTGTATAATGTGCCTTTAAAAATATAACAAAATTGCTTATTGCTGTAATTTTGGAAAATTTTTAATACATTGCAGAAAATTTATTTAAAGCAATTTTTAAAAACATAGTTTTATTAGTGTATTAAAAACTAGACTTTTATTTTAATTATTTTATACTTTTTAGTTGTTAATATATAATTCATTATTATTAATATGACAGAATCTTGAAATGAATTTTCTCTCACATTCACTGTCTGGTGATGCCATGCATAGTCATCCATATGGAATCAAAATTTAATTATAATAATCGATCATCTGACAATTAAGTTCTGAAAAATATTAAAAGAGTGTATTGTCATCAAGAACACCCAAGTGTAGAAAATTTGAATCTCCATGATCTCCTTTTCTATCACATCAGGAAATGTATGAAAAATTGATTATAAAATTCCATTTTTATGAACATGAAATAAGTCAAGTTGAATAAAAGGGTGCGAGACATCATTGGCAAAATGTAATGCGATGTGCTGTTAGATAACATGCCCTGTTATGTTTGTCATATGATTAGACTCCATTAAATCAGGAGAGGTTGAGGTTCCTGTATACCCAGAATTACAGGTTTTTTTACATACTCATATCTAGATTTGTAAAACATAAGACTCAATTTCTTCTGCCAATTTTATTTTAGAATAAAGTATATCATTCAGATATTACATGATTTTAAAACTGTTAATTATTTAACTTTCAGATGAGAGGTCAAACTTGCCATGGTTTTGTATTTGCTTACTTATGTTACCTCAATACATATTTGAAAAAAATATGCTTTTTAGTGTATATATAATTTATGCTTTTATGTTATTTTTGGCCCACCCAAAGCAGATGTACAAAACCACAGAGAAATTTTCAAAATAATTCAGTCAGCTAAAATACTATGTTCATTACAAACGTGAGAGAAACTCCATTTCAGCCTGAATCATGCTAAATGAGATTGCTTACTCCATTTTTTAACCTTTAAATTATTGTCTTGATGAAATAAATTTTAGATATCTGTTTATAGCAGGACTTCTAAGGAAGAAACTGAAAATGCTCCCCTGCCCCTTTTCAAATCATTCGAAGACGAGACCCCACCTCCCTTTCAACCATCTGTGGATTTGTCTATTCTTCATTAGCAATTAACTTATTCATCAGGTATATGGTGATCCACCAGAGGGAGTAAAACTATCTACAGAATAATAAGAAACCACAGATATTAGCTACGCCAGGGGATTGAAACTCTAATATTCTAGTGGCACAACTGTTGCATTAGCCCACAAGCAGAATAAAATATCTTTTTGTACAGTATCTGCGTCATCCAAAAAGGAAGAGGTTAAAAGCTTATTCTTTAACCTCTCCTCACATTTTTATCCTCTCCCTCATCAATTAACCTTTTTCTACCCTTTTTTTGGCAATCTATTATCTTCTAGAAAACTTTATTATTACAATAAAAAAAAAAAAAATGGGTTATTTGTTTTCTTAATACTGAACCCATCTGAAATGGAGTGTTGAATTTTTTAGTAACTTATTTTGTTTGTTTTGCTTAATTTTAGTTTGTTTAGTAATTTGAATTGGTTTATGTTTTGCATTTTGATTAATAATTTAAAGTAATGAAAGAGAACTTCATTATTTATGAAGCCTTGTGATTGTTTTTCTTTTGAACTTTGCCACAAAACTCGGAAATTTTTTAAAAAATTAAATTGGTTCTTTATAATAAATAAATGACTTTATTTGAAGAAAATAAAAAAGGCTACTTTAATTTATTAATTAAATCATACTTTTTTTTTAACAGTAACATAAAATAAGTTTCAAATAAAACATGTTGATTCGAGTATTCTTATTATTGTAGTCAACATAGATGAGCTCGATCAGCCGAAACAAAAGAAAAGTAGAAAAGTTGTTGTCCCAGAAGACAAGAATTCACCTCCCAAGGCAGCAGCTCCAAAAGGTACTTGCAAATTTCATCAGATTTTGATTTACTAATAAAACATAATGAAACAGAAAACAATGTTTCAATTATTCTTTTAGGTGGTCCTAAAACAAAAGAGGATGAAGAAAAAGCAACAGATGATTTCCATTTTGAAAAATTCAAGAAACAATTTAGACGCTTCTAAAATATATTTCTTGTGGGGGAAAAACATTCTGGATGTGAATATTTTCGTTCATTAAAGAAAGAAGTGGAGTTCGAAGGAAGAGCTACAGAACTGTTAACTTTAATTTCAAGTTTTAGACTGTCCATATATCCTTCACATAAATCTTGTATACATGCTGCATTGACCTTTTCAAGAATATTTTGCGTGGAACTGTCAGATGTTTACATTTATTTATTAATTGTTATGCTGTGTGTTTATGACTTACTGTGAACTACATACTTTTAAACCTCGCTTTTGAGGTATTCATAGATTTGGAATTCTTTTTAACAAGAATAAAAATTGACGTTTTCATCCAATTTCAATACATGATGACAAAGAAATGTTACCATTTACTTGTTTAAATAAAACGTGCATATTTAGTTACTATCTTTATGAATATTTTTTTGTTCAAGCCAACTGTACTTCATCATACAAAGTACTGAAAATAAATGAATATATTCATAAAAGGATATTATTTTAAGACTGTTATAAATTATATAGAAATATTGAACAGAAGACTTTGATTTTGTGTTGTGAAGAAAATATTTTGAAATGGTTTGCTGCAATGCCAGGAAGCTTTTGGGGTGAGGTTTAGGAGAAAAGCTGTTTATTATGAGTTTCAGGAAAGGACTCTACCATACACAAAATAAATTTTTGTAAACTGAAAACATTTAAATGGTTTAGATTTGGAGTGGGAATTAAAATGGATGCATCTTTTCGGAAGTGTTGAAAAATTTAAAAGAATGTGAATTGAAGTTTGTTGCAAATCGGGAAATTTGGCACAAAAGTCTTATCATTGCATTTAATTTTAAATAGCAAAGTGAAACAGTGATCAAGTTTAAATATTAACACTAAAAAGACAAATTTATTGTCTTGTTTTGCTTAATATAAGGTGGTTCAAATATGACTGCAACTGATTTTTTTAAAAATTACAGGAGACTGTCTTTTTCAAACAGCTGCTGATGTTACAGGTGTAGAACTACTTTACTCTTGTGCCTCTTTTCTGATTTTTTAAAATTTTTTTCTAACTTCTGTTGTTACCCTTTATCTCTAAAATAAGACATTAGTTATGTTTTTAGGATATGTAGTTACCGAGATATAGAGGATCTCCCATACAACGTTTTTTGTGGCATTTTGGTGTGTGAATCAAATTCCTTCCCGAGACCCAAATGGAAGGAACATAGTCCTACGTTAAAAACATAATTGCCCAACCTTTACTTGCACGTCATTCTTCGATAGATTCCCCTCTAGAGTCGATTTTTTTCTAATATCCTGGAGCATCCTGATATCCTTTTCAATAAAGGCTTTTGGTTGGCAGTGTATCAATTCCTGAACAGCCTTTTCATTGGCTCAGTGACAGATGTTTGCAGCCGATGGTCATGCAATTCATTCTCCACTCACTCTCTTCCCTATCTTGATACAGCTACTGACCCCCACCACTCCCAATCCTTTGTCCCCAATTGGAAAAATTACCAGCATTATATCTTAGCCAACAACACGGTGGATTTCTGTCCCCTAAAAGATGAAGATATTGAAAAGGAGATCACACGATTCACCAACGAACACTTAGAAGCAGTTAAAGCCTCGGGTACATGGGTAAAAAATAAACATGAGGAATTCTCCTTGGAAATTAAAAGACAGACTAAAATTAGAAATAAGCTCAAAAAATCTAGAGATCCCCATGATAAAAATTTATTAAATAGAGCCCATAGCTACTTACATAAACTTCATTATGAGGCCAATCAAAGGCGTGAAACTGATAAAATAACCGCATTAAACCCCATTGACGGAACAATCTGGCGACAGGTCAAAACTTACACTCAAACCTATAAAAAAAACCCCCCCCCCCCCCTGCTCCTTAACCTAATACAATTGTCTACACCAGCCAGGAAAAAGCCGAAGCTATTGCTGATGTATTAGAATAGCAATTCAAACCTAATGACCTTTCCCTCCTACCCACTGATTATCTTGTCAAAAGAAAATTAAATTCTTCAAAAAACCTCCTGAGAACTCTTTCAATCCCTGTCCCCCTTCTGAAATAGACAATCACATCGATAAACTTAAAAAGGATAAAAGTCCCGGCAAAGACGACATCACTAACTTAATGATAAGAAGAATGCCAATTAAATCCATAATTAGGTTAACTAAAATAATTAACACCATTCTCAAATTTCAATACTTCCCAAATCCATGGAAGACTGCTATTGTAGCCCAATATTAAACCCTGGAAAAAACCCTAGGGACCCAAGTAGCTACCGGCCCATTAGTTTACTCTCTTCTCTGAGTAAAATAGCAGAGGCAGTCATTCTCAAAAGACTCGCCGAAGCCACGGAAGACCAACTTATCCCTTTCCAGTTTGGTTTTAGGAAAAACTTACCAACTGTACAACAACTTTTGAGAATCACGGAGGTCATACGTGAGGGAATGGATGATGGCTGGGACACCGGAGCAGTGTCCCTTGATATCGTCAAGGCGTTTGACAGAGTATGGATGGACGGCCTGGTATACAAGCTCATCGAACTGCGGGTCCCGGGTAGCATTATTAGGCTCATAGCTACCTACCTATCTACAAGGAAGGCACTTTGCCATTCGAGCAGGGAGTTCTCTCTCCTCGGTGCGTGCAATAGCTGCCGGAATAGTTCAGGGATCCAAGGTTGGACCATACTTGTTCAGGGTGCGTAGTGAGAAATTGCTGCAAAAATTAAGCACTTTTAAGGACTTTTTAAGCACCTTAGCCAAAAAAAATTAAGCACCTTTATACAAGCATGCATAAGTAGAACCACATATTCTCTAAGCATCGGATGTTTTCTGTTTTACAATACTGCATAGTTTTTATTGAAAAATTTTTTTAAATTTTAAACATGCAATATTTTTTATTTTAATATTTATTTTTGTATTTGCAAAAGGCCTTCTATTGTAAAATAAAGGATTGATTTGACAAAAAAATAAAAATGATAATGCAAAATTTCACTACCAAAAATTTAAAAAAACTTTTATAAGATTAACAATAAAAATCTGACCTTTTTCAACTTTTCTTAAAATTAAATTACCAGTTAATTTGGATTACCAATTAATTTGCCCCTTCGGGATAACCATTCCAGTGCTTCAATATACAGTGGTGGAAAAAAAGTCATTAATAATCCAGTCAACGAAGGGTTTGAAAAAAATATTAAGTCAAATAGTTTTGAAAATTGGTAAACATTTATGTGAGGGGCTCCTGATGAACATACTAAAAGTCCCAGGTCCTAGGAGCTCTTGCCACCATCTTGGATTTCATCCCCCCCCTTTTTTAGTTTCTTTCTTGAATATCTCAAAAACTATTCAGTTTTCAAATTACAATTGATTTAACAAATTAAAGAGAGTAAAATTACTTACAAATACATGACTTAATGTTTCTTCTGTCTTTAATAGTTTCCGAGGTAAAGAGTCGCAAAGTTTGCCGCCAACTTGGATTTTACCCCCCCCCCCCCTTTTTTTAGTTTTTCTTGAATATCTCGAAAACTATTAAAACTAGAAAAAAAATAAAAGCACGTATTTGTAGGGAATTTAATGATCATTAATTTGCTGCATTACATGTTCAATTGAAAACTGAATAGTTTTTGAGATATTCATAAAAAAGACTAAAAAAAGGGTATGAAATCCAAGATGCCGGCAAACTTTGAGACCCATTATCTCAGAAACTATTAAAGCTGGAAGAATAATAAGTGCGTTTATTCGTAGGGAATTTCACGCACTTTGATTTGTTAAATCAATTGTAATTTGAAAACTGAATAGATTTCGAGTAATCGAAGAAAAGCTGAAAAAGGGGGATGAAATCATAGATGGCGGCACTGGCATCCCCCCCCCAGGACTGGGGACTTTTAGTATGTTCATCAGAAGCCCCTCACGAAAATGTGCACCAATTTTCAAAACTATATGATGTAAGGTTTTTCCACCCTTATTTTGGGCCTTCGTTGACTGGACTATAAGCGTTATCTTAACATGTGTCGACACCCCTGGATTCCTTCCCCGAATTCTTCCCTCGTCGGTTTTCATTCTTGATAGGTACGGTATTCTTTTCTTGATACATCTAGTAAACAAAGCTTTATGACTATGCTTTCGATTAATCGTATTCACCGTCAGAGGAAACAAAAAAGAATGTTTTCTTTGCACTTCTTCAGAAAATTAAGCACTTTTTAAGGACCTTTTTTCAAAATTAAGCACTTTTTAAGGACCTTTTTTCAAATTTAAGCACTTTTAAGGTGCTTAAAAATGGTTTTCAAATGTAAGCACTTTTCATGACGCTACGCACCCTGTTGTTCAACATCTACATAAATGATATTCCCAGCCCCAGGAACTGTCAGACAAAAATCTGTCTATTCGCTGATGACACTGCCATTACGAGCACTGGTGCATCTGATCATGTAGTGAACCATCTCAACGATTACCTAGACCAGCTGGGAAGGTGACTAATTAGATGGAAAGTGAACTCAGACAAATGCCAATCTGTCTATTTTACAAGGTGGAGGAGTATCCCAAACCCACCGAAATTGTATAGAAGATCTATTCCTTAGAAAAAAAAATACTAAATACCTTGGGGTAACTTTAGATAAGGAACTGACATACAAAGCCCATGTAACCGAGGTTAAAAATAATGTCACTGCAGTTAACAAAAAGCTTTATTATGTGATGGGGACAAACTCGAAACTCTCATTGAGAAATAAACTATTGCTGTACAAGACCCTTATGCGGCCCATTATGAGCTACGCATCTCCAGTTTGGGGAGTTGCGGCCACAACACATATCAATAAATTAGAAAGCACCCAAAATAAAATTGCGATGCAGATAACCCAAGCATCCTGATTTGTAAGAAATAAACAGATCTAAAAGAAGCTAAAACTAACCCCTATCCTTGATTATTTTAAAAAATTAGCCATTAAATTCTTTTATAAAATAGACAATAGTACAAACACAGCTATAGCAGAAATACCAAATTACGACCCTTCAGAGCCTAAGAAGAAAAGGCGCCCACCAACTCTTCTTATTAATGCCTAGTTTTAGATACAAGCCACTGAACGTAAGACCCAATCTAGACAAGAAGCGGGGAGCAAAACCTGACAGTGCCAGTCCTTTTAAGGACTTATTTGGGAACGTCAGTCCACTCAATACCATCCAGAATGACCAAGACAGCTGACAGAGAGCCAGACATGACATGCGAACTAACACTAGCTGACAAATTTAAGGCAAAAATGGTTTATTTTTATTATTATTTCT
>BGPR01030246.1:0-18781 GCA_013235015.1 Araneus ventricosus
TGAGCTCGTATTACTTCGTCTTTAAAATGAATCTTTATAAATATCATAGGTTTTCCAGGTTATTTCCTTTCAACCAGATAAGCGTTGTGTCTTTTTATGTGTAGAGTGTTTTTTCTTGAATTTGACATAAAGGCGCATTACATAATAAAATTTTTACCACTTAAAGAAACTATTATATTACCACTACGTTAATAGGGTATATGTATATAAATAAATTCAAATAGTTTCCCTTTTATCTATTTTTAGATGCACAGCTTTTGTCCATTAAAAGCTTGGAGTGTGTGTCTCCGAGAAACATTTAAAAGATTTTTTTAATATGGTATTTCTGGTTATCTGTAGAATTACCAGTGGGAGGCTATGGATAAATTACTTCTATTCGACGTCATGATTTAGTTACCATTCTACTGATAAATAATTTTATATTAAAAATTATTGCCGCAAGGGTATTCTTAATCAAATTAGTTTGAATGAGTGATTAAAAACATTTAATCATTATGTAGACCCAGAGGTCTCTTACGCGCTTGTTAATCGATTGTAGCGCCGCTCGACGGGTAGCATGAAAGCTCAGGATTTAATATTTCTCCACCTTAAATGTTTCTAGCTGTCATTTAGCACGTAATGAAGCTTTAGAAATTACCTTACTAACTTAAATTTTTGTATGTTTACATTATATTTTGCTGGAGTTTTTGTTTGCGAAGTTTATTCAAATGTTCGCTCAGTTAATGGCATCCAGTTGAAAACTTTTTATGTATTTGTGAAGATTCAGCAATTTGAGTTTGTTCAGTGTTTTAAAACTTTTATCAACTATGACTGAAAGATTTGCTAGTACTATGATATTTCAAAATCCTAATCATAAGGTTTAGTGTTTCTGCCTAACACACATAATTCTCAAGAAATTTCTTTTGCTCTATAATTTAATAGATTTATAACTAAATTATTTTTTCCCAAGGAGTAAAAGTATTTCAAAAATATGGTGTTGCCTAAAACACACTCAGTTGTATTTACGAAACATCCTAAGGATACTATTCATTTAATGAAAAATATAATTGTTTTAGCTATCAATTCAAACTACTGATAGCGGAGAATATATTAATGAGTATTTTGAGCTGTGTCTGGAATAACAGATGTTGTTATGTGAATCTTTTACAGATAATTTGCTCTTAACTAATCGTAACTCTCAGTACTAGTGAATGCTTTGGCTCGGATAATTCATCGAGAATTTCAAGTTGGTGTGTTTACGACGTGTGTTAATAATGCACGATAACTATAGTGGCAGGAGTTTAAATAATGCGAAAATACGTGTTGTACTATCTTGATGTTATTGTCCAATGACATATGTTAATCGCAGTCTTAAAGGATATAAAACAAATAAATATTTTTCTCCGAGGTAAATAATTTCACAAAAGCTGGTTGGAAAATGAAGAGATCAAATTCGTGTAAGGACACAACTCAAGAAAAAATAAAATTAAATCACAGTTTTAGTAATAAAACAATGACAGGTGATTTACAAATAAGGTTGGTTTTTAAGGTATTTATAATATTACATCACTATGAATTCGGTTCACATCATTGACAGGCAAATAGAGACGTCTATTTAAAAAAAGTGTTACTATACGCTTCTCTCTGCCTTGACTACGAGTACTTAGATGAGAAGCCGAAGGTTATGTAATTGGTTTCTCTCTTCTGTGGTGGTCATAGCACTGTTCAGCAACAGATTCCGAGACTACCACTTTTGATCAATTTTACACCAGAAAGAGGTGTCAGGCAGTGAGTGATATGAACGCATTTCCGGAGTTCTTTGTTAGATCACTCTCAGTAAAATGTAAAAATTAAAATCCCGTTCTTCACTTTCCCCTATTTTGATGAATATAACACCACCCGGCGCATGCGCAAAAGTGCGGAAGGTTTCCGAATCCGTTGCAAAACAATAATGGTGTGGTTTTGTGTTGCTTCCACTCAGATGACGGGGCGTACCTCCTGCAGGAGGAGGTAGACAGAGGCTGGTGTTGAATATTAGGACTCCACTCTTAGTTTTCGATTAATGTGGTGACGGCTGTCATTCCATTGATCCCAGATGCTACAGCAGGGCAGGAATAGTACGAATTGCGGTTACATGTTTGTTAAATTGTACGGTTGTTAATTGAACTCATATCATTCTTGCTTTTATAGTTGTAATTACCTTCATTTCTTCATTCTTTGCGTACTAGAGTTATGACATTTCTTATTGTACTTTATTTCTTACTTATTTATGAAATAATAGTTTAATTTTTAAGAAATATTGCTCCTATAGGAAAAGTGCCATCTGTAAATGAATTTCAGAAATAAATCGATTGCAAGTTTTCATGATAATAAATAACGAAATATTTTAGAGACTAATGAATAAATGTTTAATTAAATGTGGACAATGTTCAAATTTTAACTCCACTGTCGATTGCGTTTCTTCTGGTTATTTTAAAACAGTCTTTCATCAGTTTATTCATTTTTGTAATGCATTTAATCTGAGTGAGTAGCCTCCTCAATGATAGCTTCTTTCCACCAAATCCCTCCAGCATTTCTAGAAGATAATTCACCACTTCTAAATCTCTCCATTGTTATTTGGTCTATTTGCAACGAAATTAAGCCCTCTTAGCAACAGTTAACTGTAAGGAGAAAGCATAGCTACCTAGAGGACAAACTGACTCAGCGGAGCGAGCACGTATTTTATTTCGGCCACTCGGCATTTTGTTTGTTTACTTGTAAATTTGTTTGCTACAGAGTCAAGACTCCCTGGAATATAATTCCTTGTACGACAGTATAAACTTTCATTAATTTGTATTCTTATTGCATTATCAATCAAATTACTCTGTCTTAGAATACTTTTATTTTCCAACAAATTCAAATAACTTCAGAGAGAGTAAACTTCACCCATACTTCGTAGGACACAGTCATTGATTTGTCTAAAACTGTTATGGAAATGTTTCATTATGCTTAAAATAAAAACTCGAAACTAGCTTATTCGAAGTACCTTCCACAAATGTATTTAAAATGTATGAAGAGTTGTCGTTTCATTAGAAAATTTTAAAGCGCATTCAACTGTTTTCATTCATCTAATATTGATGATGATTGAATAATAATTCATTTATAAAATTCTTATTTAATTTTCTTTTTCGGTTTTAGATTCTAAGATCATCAAATGTTAGAATATTAATAAATGATATAACGCTTTTCTTATATATCAATAAATACTTGGTCATATCTGATTATAAGCTACTCGCTGTAGTCCACATAAAATAATAACGTCTGAAATGCCGAGAGATTCATTAAAGATAAGTCAGATAAAAACGGAAAATATGATATGGGGTGACAAGATCGAAGGGAAGTTTTATAAAGAAATGATTTGTAAGTTATAATTTTAATCTTTTTCTAGAGTTGATGTAATTAAGAAAGCAACGTTGGTAAAAGATTGAATAACATTAAAATTTTAATCGGTAAAACAAAGTTACCTCCATGTAAAATTTATTTGATCTTTCAGTGTTAATGTAAAAATGTTTCATTTGGAACAATGTTTCTTTCATTTACAAGAACCTTTACTTAAAGTTCCGATTATTATTTAGAAAAATGTTTTTCATTTAAAACGCATTTTCCTTTATTTAAAAAAATAACATATTTTTCAAAAGATGATAATTTTAAAATTTCTTCTCCGGACATTATAAAAAATTATTATATATAACAGACAAATATATTGAATAGACGATTAAATAAACCACATGACTGAATTTTCAATTTTTTCAAAACTGCATTTATACTGTTTTCACATTCTATAGTGTTATTTTCATAATGAGTGAAGATATGACAAAAATAAGTAACGTCACACTATAGGTACATAAAATACATGATTTAAAATATTGTAATAATTAATTTAAGAAATTAATCATATTTTTAAAGTTCTCAGCATATTGATATTATAGACCTGTGTGGTTTCAGTTATCAATTATTCAATTAATATTTTTTTCAATTTTTTCCAACTTAATTCCTGCATAAGAAGATGATTCCCTTTATTATTGCACCACAATTGTTTTTTGGTTTCAAAAATGTGAGTTGTTTAAAGAATGCGTGGTTCGAACTGTGCTATCGTATAACAACTCCCCGAAAAACGATGTCTAAAATTTGGTAGAAAAAATAGGAATTAGGAATAGAATACTTAAAAAAATCGATCATAGATTAATTTCTCACACAAATATGTGCACTAATGAAAGAAATATGAATTTCAGGCCCATGAAAACACCTCAGAAAAATCGAACAAAGGGAGAATAAAAACTATCGTAAAAGGCCTGCAGGTTGATGTTATTGACATTTTCGAATATATTTTTATAAATTTTAAAGCAAGAGCATAATCAATGCTTTTCCACAGCTTGGAGGAAAGTTCGTTTGACATATTAATGATGACCAAATTGATTTTGAATGTGTCATTAATTTAGAAATAATAATTAAACATTTATCTATATACCGAATTGCATATATTCTTTTATCAAAAATAAGATTAAACTAAAAATTCTTAGTCTGACATTCTAATTAAATTGTGAAATTTTAATAAATATTGATGGTTATAATTGATAGAATTAATAATACCATAATATATTCACATCTTCAAGTAATGCCTTCTTCTTCAAGTATTGTTTACAGCGCCTCACGAATTCACGATTTTTAATTTTAGCAACATCTATTACCTGAAATCTGCTGTAACGTGCTATCGTTACATGCAAGATATATTTAAATGTGAAAAAAAAATTAAACGCGAAAGTTGTAAAAAATATTCACAATTTTTTTTATCTTTCCAAGTTTTATTCATTGTTCAACATCTTAAAAGGTCACAGAGTTTCTGAAATGTTACAATATATACAGAATATATTGCAATATAATGTATTCAATATGAATACAATTGCAGAATTTGTTTTCCAAAAAAAATTAGATCTTACCAACTTCTTGTTAATTTTCCTAAATAGAATGTAATACCAAGAAAGTCTAATGTCATAAAATTTGTCCTTTCTTATCTATCAGTAATAATAAAATTAACTCTCTGAGCGGTTTGCTATTTTGATTTATTTGCGTTTAAGTCTCAAAAATTTGCTTCTGAAGTAAATAATTCGATCTTTATTGCGTTTGATCAAATCTCTGATATCTTAAGTATATTTTATCCATGGTATTTTAAGAAATTATATATATATAAAGCTGAAATATCTGCTTTTGAATTCAATATGATGAACGAAAAAATACATACAAAACGCTTAGTATGTTAATATAATATATCATAATACAGCGTGTTTCCAAACCCGTGGTACATGCATTAAGGGGGACTAGGGAAGCACAGTTATCTGTGCACAGTTCGACAAAGCAAGCATAGATCACAACACTATGTTAACTTGGATCGGAACCTGCAAAGCCCTAATGCAGCTTTACAGCAATTTTCTTCTCGTTCTTTTCATGAACACGATAAAAAATAGTTATTTCGATTGGATTTCATCTGGCGGAAATGTGTTGTAAAGAAAGAGGAAATCTCGGACATACATCTAGCTCAAAGGGAACAGAAATTGTGTGTGTATAGAAAATTCTATTTCCCCATAACTACCTTACAATTGAAGACAGAAAGACAATTGGAATTTTTGAAAATATTCATAAAAATATCACCATAACGAAACAGCTTTGTATTGAAAGATTTTCGATAACAATAAATGCTTAGAAGTTATTGGCTGGAAAGGGATTTTAAATCTCTAACTTTCATTGGTTTTTAATTTAGTCTTGTTCACCTAGATAAAAGCCCACTTCATTTGCAACATCATCCACTTTATTAAATCCTCATATCTCAATATCTTATAAAAATAACAGGGGTAATTCGTAGAATGTTGATTTTATTTCCTTATAATTCCGAGGAAGGGACATCACGAGGGCGTGGATTATAACACTTTGGATAAATAAGCGGATTCTTGCTTTTTCCAGGGTCATAGCAAAGGCGGTGTAAGTACTAACCGTTGACAGCCAATACCTGCTACGGAGGGGGTAGGTGCATGGGGAGGGGATGACTCTTTTGTAACTAATATTGAACCCACATTTACTATTCGAGGCGGCAGGTCATTCAGACGCACCGGACAGTCATGTTATAGAGCAAGGAGATTTCTTTATGAAATTTGCAAATCCAAAAAATAATTAAAGGAAAGGAAAAGTTTACCTGTGCTATATTATCTATTTTCATTTATTGAAAATCTTGGCTACGAAACATCCAGTTATTTCCTTACTACATGTTGAATAAATGAAAAACGGATCCATGTCGTCTAGCCGGAAGTAGATGAAGAATTAGTTTTGTTCTGAGTTATAAGGAAAAATAAATATTATTACTCTCCATCATTTATATCTAAAAGTGTAATAAGGGTTTGAGATATAAGGATGATAACGGTTGAAAGAGAAGGCAACAGAAGAGTTCCTCAACGGATCTCAACAACCAGAGGTTCACAGATTACAAGTAATGTGTTTCTTTCTTTAGCACAAATCTTCAGGATATCTTTCGCACACTGCTACGTACCATCCTCAGACAAATGGTTCTATTGGAAGATTGCACCTAATTTGAAAGCTGCTTTTATGTGTCATACATCCGTGCATTGAGTGTCTGCATTACCCGCTTTTTTGCTTCGCACCGTCTACAAAGAAGATCTCCCGTAACTTCCTCTTGGCATGGTTTATGGCAAAACTCTGTGCAAGCCCAGTGCAATGAACAACAACCACGGGCTATGGAAAATAGTTTTATAAAGGAATTAAAAGGCTATATTCAGTAGTTGCGAGAAAAGTCGACATTTAACCGTTCTCTAAAATCAACTTTTGTGAACAAAGATTTCATTGTTTGTTCAAATGTCTTTCTGCGTGTGAAGGCTGTAAAACCTTCCCTGTCACAGCCTTGTAAAGGAATTCATAAATATTTGTTTCGAAAAAACTAAAATTTCATCATCTGCAAGGTAAATAAAAATGTAACTTAAAAAACTCATCATTTGTCGTTGAATGCTAATTTGTCTGAAAGTAACATTTACTCTCTTGGACGACACCCTTCTCTCACTCCTTCACCAAAGAAGCTGTTACTTTTTGACTGAAAAATAACCTATACTTATCCGCACTATTCGGCGACCGCAGTTCCCGGCTAAGTATCAAGAGTTTTTATCTTAAAAATTGTAAATTCAAAGATTTTTCTCCCAGGAAGGAATATGGTGTCGTAGCGCTACCGTCAAGCAACTCATCTATTATTTAATTGTAAAAGGAATCTTTTATGTATGTAACCACATTGTTGTCATTTTGGATTAGCCTCTATATACGTTGTTGTTTCCTAAGCTAATGAGATGAAAAATTAGTGCAAATCATGTAAAATAAATGTATATAATTTAATCATCTCTTTTACTGCTACGACACGATAATACCTTTAAGCCAAAATGGCGCTCTCCATTTTTTTAAATGGCAATTTCAAGGCATAATTTGCTCTTTCAAAATTTTTTACATACTACTACTTCCCATTTGCGATGACAAACAGGAAAATATCCAAACATTAAAACATCTTAACCACTTAACAGTTTTGCCCCAACACCGTTCGAGCATTGCGAAAGGGGTCTTTTCTGCCCAAACGCCGCTCGGGCACGTCATTTTTCTAAGCCATCCCACTGATTTCATCTTTCTTTACTTTAAAATTTTTCTAGTAAACGGCTCTATCAGTCTAATTAATGTCGGATAGCAAAACAAATGTAAACCAGTTTATAGGTCCTATTTTCTGCTGCAATTAAAAATGACAAAAATTGATAAAATCAATACTTGCAACTGTTTTGCCTGCTAATCTGAATTTATAAGAACAATTTTTATGCAAAATTGCTTAGAAAAATGTGCTTAGTTTTGGACACAATATGGCAGAAGAAAGAAACTGTTAAGTAGTTAACCCTCCTAGCGTCAAACCCGAGATATCTGCGTAAACTTTTCCTCTCATAACGGCATACCCGAGACAGTCTCGGGTAAGAAAGGTTCTATATAAATGCCAGACCCGAGATTTTCCTTCCACAAGTTTTTCTCTTCCCCCTCCCCAGGTGTCACGCGGCAACATAATGAGAGGGAGTTTCTGTGGTCAGGGGAGGGTCAGTTTGAATGGATCTGGTCTTTTAAGTCGTATTGCGTTTAGCAGCATAAAATCAGGGCCAGAAGTCTCCTGCTTAAAATTCGCAAATCATTCTAAATCCTTTTTTAGATTTAGAGAGTAAATGTGTATCCAAAATGAGTGTCAATTAAAGGGCATAAAATAAAATGTCTATAAACCTTGAACATGCACATATACGTATTTTTATTAGCCTCTAGCTAACGAAATGTTTTTAATTTAAAACACAAATAAAAGGAATATAAAATTAAAAAGTTGACAATTTTCTCTTTTAAATATTACTTTAATTTGAGAACAATCGAATTCAAATTGCTTTTGAAACTTAATTTTTGAATATAAATACTATACATTTATACATAATTTGCTTAACATATGAGTACGTTTATAGCTTTTAATAAAAACTTTTTATTTGCTTTCATTTATTAGTGTATTTAAAAACGATAATGGACAGAATCTATGTAATCAACTTGTTGAACTGTTTCATCCTGAAAAGATTAATATTGATTATATAAAATCGTGTATTTTCTTAACGTAATAATTTCTTTTGATTGGGAATTTTAGGTTTATTAGGCATTACATAAGATTCTTACTTGGGCTTTTTTCCGGAAATGAGAAATCAAATATGTTTCCTCCTTGGGTTTTTGAACACGAACAAAAGGACAGTTAAAATGAATTGAATGACAATGCAGAAAGTCAATTTATCCCATATAAAAATTATAAAAATGTGCATAACCTAAAGGAGTCTATCATTTTCAGATTTCAAAAAAGGAAATTTTTTTTCACAGTCTCCCCTCCCCTAATAGGTTCCTAGATCCACCTTGGTCACAAATACTAATTTAAGAAAATTTAACAAAAAAATCTTAATCAAGCAGATAAACTCCGTAAATCGTTATCTCCAAATCGGAATCGTGTGAGATTCCTTATTTAAAAAAATTGTTTCTCTAAATGTGGAAGAAACAAAATTATAACGTAGTGTTACTAATTGTGATTATTGTTTTAAACACACATTTTTAAGTACAAACATTTGCACATTAAGTATTACAATAATCATTTTAATTATTCTTAATTTCTAAGATATTTTTCCCACAGTAGTCCCAAATTTAAAGAATTCTTAGATCTACCCTTTGTAACAAATACTAAGTTATAAAAATTCAACAAGATATAAAATCGTAATCACATGTAGATAAACACCATAGATCTTAATTTCGAAATCTGAAATATCCTGGAAGATTCCCTATTTACAAAATTGTTTTTCTAAATTTTGAAGAAAGAGAATTATAACATGGTATTACTAATTTTGATTATTGTTTTAAACACAAGATTTTTAAGTACCACAATACATTTGCAACCTCGCTGAATGAACAATAGGTATTTCTTTTTGTTTCAAGAATTAAATTCGATCAATAATTTCATAGTTCAACGCGATAAAAATATTTTTTAAATATGCAGTGAGGAGAAAACATTGAAACGCACATATTTAATTTCTAACAAAAGATTCATATAAAAAATTTTTAATTTTTTTCTTATAAGGTTCTTATAGAAATTTTATAAAAATTCTGAAATCTTTCACTGATTCCCATTCTAACATGTTGCATCTGAAACTGCAAGACATTCCCAACTACTTTTAGGAGAATACTCAAAGAAGGGTCTTCTGACAAAGGAACCTGTCACAAAGAATCGAGGTCAGAAGTCATCCGTCACTGCCTCCCGATAAAAGGTCTAATAGCTCCCCTACCGCGCGCAAATGACCACAAAAGGGGGTTGAAATCCTTTTGTCCAAAACCTGACAACTTGGAGAAAAACCTTCTTTTTCAGTTTGACAATTTCGTTAAACGTAGCAATCTGACAGCCTAACGGCTGGAGGGTAACGAGTCAGATGATTTCCCTGTCAATTCTCAAATGACTTACAGATTACTTAACTCTTGAAATTCATTAGTCAAAATTTTAATCGAGTGAATTAAATGCAGGATTATGGTTGGGGCAAAGTGGAAATAAGTCCGAAAGATGATGAGGCATTTAAGATTTAAATATTTGAGATTAATATTGAAATATTTCATAATTAAGTACACCAAAATAAAATTGCTTGATTGAATCTCCTTTTAGGACAATATGGCTTACTTTGCTACGGATACTTTTCTGACTGTTTTTTCCTAAACATGCAATTATCATCTTAAAAAATCATGTTTCTCATAAAGATAATTTAATGACTAATGGGAACATTCATCAATTGAAAAGAGCGTAATTATTCTAAGGTTAATGCCGGTATGAAATTTATTTGGATAACTCACAAATTTCTTAGAAAATAATTTAGAAAATTTTCTTCAAGCAATTCGAAATTAGAATTATTCTTTAAATTTTCTTTTCAAATATACTTTATACATCAGGTAACGTAGAGAAAACGAAACAATGAAATGTAGAGAGGCGTATTTTTAAAAATGTTACCATTATTTTAATAAATATTCTTCTTTTATATATTTTTTTAAATACCCAACTCAACATTGATTTATGTAAAGATGTCATTTTTTTTCTTTTAAAGCTGGGATTCTTAAGCCTAAGCTGGTAAACAAAAATAAATGTAGACATTGTTATTGCTAGATCTGTATATATTATGAAAACATGAAATTTACAATGCACAAAGATAAAAGTTTTGAATTTAGTGTTCAATAGAATAAAAGAAGGAGCAGAAATTTCTTTCTCGGGTTCTTTAAACCATAATAGACAGAGAGCATGGAATTTCCAAATTCTCAAACTGTAATCTTAAAATTTACCGTTTGTGATTATAATGTGTCTTCGTAAATCGGATTAAATCATAGCAGACTCAAGAATGGAACAATTTCCATGTAAGTTTCAATTCTTCTTTAAGAAATATTTTACATAAAATGAAAAATTTCTAGAAACACATTTGTAAGAAATAAACCGAATATACTGTAATAATTTAGTATTCAAATAAGAAATTGCATTGAAATTATTCAGTATTTCAATGTCTCAAACATTGCAAAGATTTAAAAAAATGAGACAAAACACCGGTTGACTATGAAGAATCGAAATAAAATTAAAGAAATAACTTTTTCAGCAATTCAAAAATAATATTTCGAAATGAAACGAAGATAGCGATGTCGTTTTTCTAACAAAATTTTGAGTCAATGGAAAGGAATGTTATAAATTATGTAACCAAAGGGAACCACAAAAAAGTTGAAACTAATAGCTTCAGGAATATTAACTCTTTATAAGGACATGTTAAGTATCTTACTCCCAAATTCATCTATTTTTAAATGCATTTTTTAATGTTGGCATTAGTTCTCGCCAATTTTTAGAATGAAACAAAAACCTATATTTTCCAATTTATTTTCTCAAATCATAACGGAGAGTCTTGATATGAAAATTAATTATTAATTAGCAAATTAAGAAACAAAAAAATAATGTTTATAGAATAATCGAAATCAATTTCTTTTCTTAAATAAATATAAATCCCAAAGCCATTTTACTATAGCACTTCCAGAAACAAATGACCCTTTAAAGGTTTAACTAAATGCTCGAAATTTGAAAATTCTACAAGCTAGTAGATCTCGCTACCCTCAAATAAAAAAAAATCTAAGATTTTCTTTTTATCGCCGTCTTTAAAAGATTAGCCAATTTTGTAATTCACTGTGAAGACAGCATTATTTTCAGGGACACCTGACATCGTTATTTAAATCTCGAAGATGTGCCTTCTTTGCCTTCATATGTGCGTTATTTTCGAAAGCTATAATTATAATCAATGCACAATATTACACACCCAAATTACGAACAAATTACATTTTTAAAAGAAGACCAAGAACTTTATAAAAAAGGCACAAAAATGTGTGATCAATTATTTTCGCAATCTAATGAAAATGAAGTAAAATAAAATTCTTATAAGAAATTAATTTCTGAAGGAAGCCATTTTTAATTTCAAAACCTTAACAGTGGCAAAAAGCACGTGGAAATGGAAGAGTTATTTTGATGAAATAATGAGATTGGTATTCACTGCAATAGTATGAACATTATCTTGAATGCGCAAAGATAAATAAATAAATAAAAACGTTACGCAAGTAACAGATAATTTTCTTCAGATTTTTGTAACTTGAACCGTTTTGTAGAATCACTGAAAAAAGTTTCAAGAAAAGAGAAAAACAAAATTAGATGGAAAATAACAGGTAAAAAAGCTATCAACATGAAACTATGATTTTCTCTCTCTCTTTTCCTATGTGACTTACTTAAACAAATATTTAATTCCATCAGTATTAACAAAATTACACTATATGTTTTATCAATATTGACAAAATTAACATTTAATATTTCTTTTTATCAGTATTAACGAAATAATAATTAAATATCTCGACTTTACTTTCAGTGCACCATAGCACTTTATTCAATGAAACTCATGCATAGACTCTTGAAATATGACCAGCCTTCTCGTGGATATTACACTGCATCCTGCACACATCTTTCTCCCTATCTATTCTGCCCGGATTTAGCCTCATGTGACTTTTCCTGAAGGGTTAATAGGAGGCGAAGGTTTATCTTGGTGGGTTCCCGATCTTTACGACCTTAACCCATTAAACGCCAAAAATATAAGGAATGATTTTTTTTTACTACAGTAACAATTTTAAATGTTGAGTTGAACCTATGTAACATTAATTTATAGTAAAATTGACAAAGATGGTCTTAGCTTTTGAAAAATCGAGTGTTGCGTTTACACAACGTCAGCGGAATAAGGGTACGGATTTTAAGTGAGTCGAATTGAACAAATAAGGAAATATTGAATGCTGGGAAAATATTTTCGTTTTGATGGGTTTCGTAAAACTATAAATCACTTAACAGGTAATTAATTTATTATGAAATTTAAGATATTTGTCTTTTAAAAATAACTGATAATTTGCAGTAAATAACATAACATAACACCACTCCATGCCCCTGCAACTATAACCATATGGTTATTTAAGCAGTGACGTGGTCATGAAGTGGAAGAGAAATCACAACACCCGAAGGGGTGACCTCTCTTAAAACTTGACATTTCTCTATACCGCTGCCTAATTAAAAACGCAACAAGTCTACAAACATTTACAGGAGCAAAGGAAGGATTGCTATTGTGCTATACATTTTAAAAAATATTTTGGAAACATGGGAAAATAAAACCTTGAAAAACACAATATTACACAGTTATACATGAAATAGCTAGAAAATAATAAAAACAAAAATGCAATGGAAAGACTATACGAAGAAAAAAATACATTAAAAAAAACAGAAAATGAAAGGAAAAAGATGAAAAACAAATTAATACAGTAATAAAAGTAACATAAAATGTACACAAGAACAGAGAGATGGGCCGCACAGTATTTTAAAAAGTTTGATTTTGAAGAGGAGTTGGCTGATGGAACTCTATTTGAAGGAGAAACACGGAGGATCTTGGAAGAAAGTCCTGAAAGAACGACAAAGCTGTTCTGAGTTCATTAGGGGATGATGGGCTGAAGAGGAGGCGAAGTTGAATGTCGAACTGGTGAAACGGGACTTTCCATCTCCAAAGGAAAAGGTGGAGTGATGAAGACGCATGAAGGAAAGTTGAAGTTTGGTTGGAATTAATTTCCCTCATCGCTGGAGGAAGAGGTTGTTCGGTTGCTGAAGTTGCTAATTAATAAAATGTTGGCCAAGAATGTGGGAATGGGACGAAAGCATTGGACTCAACTGAGAATACTATTGAAGGAACGGGAAAAAAAAAACAATTAATTGGGATCTGGACGGAAAAGACTGGTTTCTCTTTGGAGAAAGTGGAGCAAATTATGTATCTTCCTTCTTGACGTTGAATTGTTGGCTACTCTTCGGAACCATATTGGCTGATGTTGTTGGCTGGGTGGTGCCATATGGTAGGAGGTTGTGAGGAGGCAAACCGTAGCATAATGGATTGGTGTGCCGATTTCCCCACAAGAACAGAAAGAGGTTTCGGCAAGGTTGAATCTATGGAGAAACGAAGGGAAAGGCCCATGTCCTGTGAAAAATAAAACTTCGTTGAGTGTCCAGTTGATTGGATGTAAGCTAACTTTGGGAATTATGTTGTGAATGAGCCTCCCAGTATCTCCATCATCTCAAGCCATTTGCCAGGTAGCCAACATCTTCTGTCTTAAGAATGTTTTGATAAAAGATTTTGGTAACTCGAGTGGTGTTTCAGGAAAGTTTTCCGTTTCTGCTGCCTCCCTAGCCAGTCTGTCTGCTTCTTCGTTCCCTATATAACCAGCATGGGCTTTGATCCACGACACTCTGATGTGAGGATGACTATGGAGTAACTTGAAGATTTTCCGGGCAATTGAATTGTGACTCTTTGGGTTTGCTGCTGAATTGATGCTGGCTTGGTTGTCTACTAGAATAGTCAGTTGTTGAGTTGGGAGGGAAACGGCGTGTTCCACTGCTTTGAGAAGAGCTAGGATTTCTGCCTGGAAGACTGTATTTCTAAGAGAGAGCCTGGTAGACCATCTGTGGGTAATGTTGACGTCGGTCAAAACACAGAAGGCTGCACCCACACCCCTCTCTGTTTTCGATCCATCGGTATAAATTCTAAGTCCAGTGTTTATGTTGCCTCCATCATCCAGGGAAATTTGAGTTGGACTTAGATGTTCCGATGGGTGTGTTGACCATCCGGTAGCTTTTTCTTCAATTTCACTGGGATCGATGTCACTGACGTTTGTAGAAAGAGGAAGTCTAAGTCTGAAGAGTGCTGTGCCACGAGCTTCTCTTTGTAATTGTAGATGAAGAGGAGGGATACCCAGTATGACCTGCAGAGCTGCCGTGGAGGTTGTTCTGTAGGCACCTGAGATCGCCAGGAGGAACGGACGTTGAATTGTTGAGAGTTTTCTGGCGATTCGGACTGTAGGTTCTAGACACCAGGCGACTGCCCCATGCGCCAGCACCCGTTCTGTTACTGTTTTATAAAGGGTCCTTTGATGAAAAAGGGGAACTCCCCAAGATTTCCCTGCTATTTTTAGGAGATTATGATAAAGGTGGGTCGCTCTAGTAGATTGTGCTTTAAGGTGGGTGTTCCAATTCATCTTTTCATCAATATAAATTCCGAGATATTTAATAGCATGGGCTCTTTTAATTCTTTCGCCTTGCCAGCGAATGGTAGGTCCCCTAACTAGCTTGCTGATAAGGAGATAATTTGTTTTTTCTGCTGAAATTTGGAGTTGGTTTTTGCTTATCCAGGTGGAGAATTTAGCAATAGAATCGTTAATTTGTGACTCAAGTTGGACTCTAGTCGGGGCATGGGAAACCAGGACAAAGTCGTCTGCGAAGGCTTGAATGCTGGTGTTAATTGGCCAGTTTTCTTGAAGTATTTCATTTGCGACCAAATTCCAGAGGGCTGATCCACTGCAAGACCCTTGAGGGCAGCCTTGTTTTTGGTCCCTGATCGCTGCTCCTTCGCAGGCATTTAGGATGACCTTCCTATTCTGGAGAAGATTTTTAAAGATATTAACTATGTTTGTTGGGCATTTACTATTGTCAAGGTAAGAAGAAATTGCGCTGTGCTGAATATTGTCAAAGGCACCCTTAATGTCGATGGAAAGCACCAGTACGTGATCACCACTTTCCTTCCCCTTGTGGATGGTATCCAAGAGTTTCGTGATGGCCATTTCTGTTGATCTTCCCTCACGGAATCCGTACTGAAGATTGCTAAGTCTGTTGTTCTTCTCGAGGTGAAAATTGAGCCGTTGGGTGAGGAGCTTTTCTAGAACTTTACCTATTGTCGGGAGCAGAGATATGGGCCGGTAAGAAGATGCTTCTGTTTTAGATTTGCCGTGTTTATGAAAAAGAATGATATTTCCAACCTTAAGGGGATCGGGAAATTTAGCCAATTTAAGGCAAGTGTTGAAAAGTTCCATGAGGAGGAAGGGGAATTTCTTGAAAATTTGCTGTATGATGATGTTGTCGATGCCATCTGGTCCTGGTGCTTTTCCTTTGGATAGATGATGGATGACAGTCGCTACTTCTCCTTTGGTGAAGGGGCAGTCGTTTTCGGTGCAAGGCGGGATGTAAGTAGAACTATTACTGTTGACAGGATGGGGGAAGATTTTTTCCAGAATATCTTGAGCTATTTTGAGGTGGTTTCCTGAAGGATCTTGATTATTTAAGGCTATTAATTCGGCTGGCCTGATCGCTTTTCTGAATGCAGCTTTGTAATGGGTGCCGTATGGATTCGTTGCTATTGTGCAGAATGATTTCCAGCCGGAATTCTTTGCAGTCTTGACTTTCCGCATGTACTTTTTCAGTTCTTCTTTATGGAATTGGAATCGGGCATTTCTCTGGTCTTGGGGTGCCATTTGTGCACGTCTTCTCAGCGCCTTCAGTCGTTTTTTTTCTATTTCAAGGTCTTGTGTATACCAATTTGGAGTTGGAGAAAGATTTTGATTCTTAGTGCGGTAGGATTTGTTACAGGCTTCAATAACGCAATTTTGGAGGAGGTTTGTTGCTTCGTTGATGTCCTTTTCATTCTGACTATTTCTGAAGGCTCTCAATAAAGAATTGACATGAGGTTTAAGGTTTTTGAGGAAAATATTGTGGTTACCATGACGAGTTTTGTACCTGGTAAAGGTGCAGTTCTTCACGGATGAGTCGATCGTGATTTCAATGTAATGATGGTCGCTGAGGGACGGTTCTTCCAAGACTTCCCAATTGGCAATCTCACCAATCATTTGCTGAGTGCAGAGGGAGAGGTCAGGCCAGCCTTTGGAGGAGTTGCTGGTAAAGGTTGGAGGAGCATCCGAACTATTGTTAATAAAGAGATTGTTGGCAAGAATAAACTCCTCAATGGCAGTTCCCCTGGAGTTCACATCACTGTAGCCCCAAAGGGTATTATGGCCATTAAGGTCTGCCCCAATAAATATCTTTTCTCTTGGAAGAGATGAAATTATTTCTTGGATTTCCAGCAGTGCTTCTTGTATATTAGAATATGGAGAAGAGTAGGCCGAAATGAAAGTAGTCGGTTGCTGTCCTGTTTGAATTTTCACTGCAACCGTATTTTGCTTGCAGGAGATCAAGGCTGCATGAAGTTGCCTGCTGGGAATGATGACTGCTGCTTTGTTTGAAATCGAATTGAAGATGTTCCAAGATTGTGGGATACCTTTAATTTGGCTATCGTAGATGTATGGTTCTTGTAAAAGGAGCAGATCTGATTGAAGTTTATCTGAAGTGGGATGAAGAGTGTCGTTTGCAGCTTTAGTTCTTCCCAGGTTGATTTGGAGGACTTTAAGGGTTTTGAGGCAAGTAGAAGAGACTTTATTAAAAGAGAGTGGCGGGGTAGCTATGCTCATAAGTAATCCCTAGTCTTCTTATAGGCTTTAATTTCTTTCTTGTAGCATGGGCAGCTGAGGTCTGTTGCCCTATGTCTGATGTTGTGATTTGTACCGCTGTTTCTGTTACTCTCTTCGCAATTAATGCAGAGTTGAAAATTGCTTCTGCAATATGAGGTACTGTGGCGGTCTGCACAAATTCCGCAGTTTGGAACAGTGTACTTGCAGTTTTGTCTCGTATGACCGAACGCCTGGCAAAACTGACACCTTTTCACGTGGAAGAATTCCTTAATTTGGAACATATTCCAGTTTACTGCAATCTTCCTAAATCTCTTTAGTTGGAGGAAATGCTGGCGAGGAGCCTCCATGACCCAGTGGGACGTGTCTGGCTTCCTGCCTTTCAATTTGAATCGAGTACGGAGGTTTTCTCCATCTTCTGTGTAAGTTCTAAGGGCCTCCTGCACTTCCTGGTCAGTGATGGTATTTGGGAGGTCATATATAATGATGCTTGGGTGGCGTTTTCCCGGCATTCTATGAGAAACTTTTTCCTTTGCTGAATTATCTCCATCAAGTCTGGAAATAATGGATTGGATATCTTTAACAGAGTCACAGGAAACTGCTACTCCCTGATTCTTAACTTTCCTAAACTCCCTGATTTTAACGTTGGCCTCTGGCCGAATAGTATTTTTGAGAATTTCCTCTACTGAAGTAGCTTCGGAACTATCTTTAGCCGGGTAGACAAGAATCGTATGGGGCTTTCTCATCCCTCGCAGGGCATCAGAGTAGCTAAAATTCTCTTGAAATTGAGAGAATGTAGTATTTTGTTCATTTTTCTCATTTTTTTGGAGAGTTGCTTCTGCATTAAAAAGGGCCTTCTCTGTCAGTTGGGTGCATTTGAACACAAGGACGTCGAGAAGACTGTTGGCTATATCCACTTTTTTGTCGGAAAGCTGAGAACGGTCAATTTCTTTACAGTTCACAATGTTCCGCAAGCGTTTGATGATTTCGCTAATAGGTGCATCTTCATCAAATGTTAAGAGTTCCTTTTGATCATTCATTGAAGAGGACAAAGAAAGTTGTAAGGTGCTACTGCGCAAAGAGTATTGAGAGATATTCTCACCTAATACAAGTGATTTCGTTGGCTCAGTGGAAGTTCTTTCTTATTTGCCATTTTGGTCAAAAGAAGAAAAATGAATTTATACAGTTCTACAAAAAATGACGAGACTGATACCAAGAAACTAAGAATATGAAAATGTAAAACAAAGGAATGAAAAGACGGCTGGGGCAGTTGTTTACAGACCAAATACCACCGTATGCGCCATACCATACAAAAAAA
>BGPR01030247.1:0-18781 GCA_013235015.1 Araneus ventricosus
TAAAAATAATATAATAAAGTTGGCATGAAAATTTTGTTAAAAATAAAAAAAAAAATACCCGAATTTTTTAAACCCTAAGAATAATATAATCAAGTTGCTACGAACATTGGACAATAGCTCAGAACTTGATTTGAACAACCAATGTACTCTTAAAAGTTTTTAGTTATTCTTCTTATGCCGATATACATGGTAAATAACAGCGTTCGGTTTTTGGAAAGCATCATCAGCAGCAAAGGGTTACTGGGGTAGCTTTGATTTCCATACATTCATCTGAAAAATAAATAACAAAAATATAAATATAAGCAAATATATAAAAATTGTTATTGAGGTTAAACAAGGAACTTCTCAAATTGTTATTGAGGTTAAACAAGGAAGTTCTCAAACAGTTTTTCAAAAATTTTGAGATATTTCTCTAAGGTGTGTAAGATTTATGAGACTATCATAAAAAGCCGAAATGATCCGTGTTCATTAAAAAATTACATACATTGATTTGCTTTCATACATATTTTGAATCCGTTCTATATTTTGCATATTTGATAAGAATCGCATGATATTAGGTTCATCCTATAAACATTATCATGTTTTAACTAGAAGATCGAAAGTCCTCCAGGAAGACAACATATCCTTTATTTATTGGTGCTTAATCATGTTTTAACTAGAAGACCGAAAGTCCTCCAGGAAGACAACATATCCTTTATTTATTGGTGCTTAAACCTCTATTGCGACCTTGTTGCTCCATGCTCGTTTTGACCAACAGAGTCTGTTTACTTTTTATCAATGAGCCCTTGACTAGTAAACTTAGCTAGATACCCCAAATCTAGTTACTCACAGCAACAAAAATCGAGTAATGCTCGATTGGTAAATGTCGAACCCGCTTCGCTGGTTGAATTTTCGCGCGCGCGCGCGAATGCCCTGCTCATTTTACTAGAACAAGAGATTAACCCTCCGACTCCTAAGCCGGCCGTAACAGGCCATACAACTTCTATACTAGTGGGGCGGGTTTCGGCCGGTTGCTGTTCTGAATGGGTGGAGAAGGCAGTTGGGGTGTGGTCATTAAGGGCCTCCTTTGGGTAGAGATATTCACATCTCCCACCACCCAAGAGAAAAGATGAAACGGGACGGACAAATCCATTTCACCGATCAATTAGTAAACAGACCTCCGTAACAACTGTACTCAGATTTTGAGAATTCTTAGTAGTCAGAAGGTTAAGACAGCTTGTAGTTCTATAAGAGAGAGTGGGGTAAAACCGGGTACCCTTGATCCTGGCACTTTTATTTTTCCTATCAGCAGACAGATACTGAATTACACTCTACTAGCTAAGAAAAAGGAACAGTCATAGTGGTGGGCTGTAGCTGTTCAATTCACTGCATCTCTGAATGTTTATTTGTTTGAAGGCGTCATCTCTCTAATGTTTGTTTCATTTTTAACTATCCTTACTTAAAAATCATTGCAGTTATAAAAACCTATATTTAGTCCAGCTTATTATACGTTTACTAAGGACTTATACTCTATCAAATAATAAGGTTTTACTCCAATAATTGCGCGGTTCTATTTCATTTTTCATAACCTCTGCAAACGGGGTAAAACCGGGTACTCCAAGTGGCGTAAGGCCGGGACAGTCAGTATTGATGATTCCTCCGATTAAGACGATAAAAACACACAAGGCGTTGATTGTTTATATTTTAATAATGTATTTTCTAATTTAAATAAAGAAGAATGGTTAACCCAATGTAAAAACTGTCTTAGTTGTGCCCACGAAAGCTGCAGTGGCGCGGAGGAAGAAGACAACTGATTTACATGTGAATTTTGTAACTAATATTCTTAAATTGTCATATAAAATAAAAATAATTGTAACTTTTCTACTGAAAATCGAATTTTCCCAATTTCCAATAACATTAACATGTGTACCGGTTTCACCCCACTAGGGGGAAAATATTTTTTTTAATAAAAAAATCATTGATAAAAAAAGTAATGAAACTGTGACTTTTCTGGAAAGATATATTGTACTCCGATAAACAATGAAAATTTTAATAAAATTTGACAAGCTCTATGTCGAATAGTTTAGCTCCAACAGGCCTTCGAGTCTTTGTTACCCGGTTTTACCCTTAGTCTATGGTTTTACCCCACTTTTCCCTATGTGCTGTTACGTTTATCTTGTGTCTGTGACGATACGAGAAGTGACTCGAATCGTATGCCGCATAAATGGATAGTTAAATATTTTGAAATGAGTTATTTCTGTAATATATATATATTATTTTACGGAATATATTCAATGTATCGATTTTTCTGATATAGCAGCAAACAGAAACTGCCTTATCATTCTTAAGTCGACCATTAACTTGAAGTATAGCCATGCCATTTGTCCTAAGCCTGTTTTTTTTAGCCATTTTAATCGAAAAATACAGGCAAGCCATTCACTTGTATTTAAAAGGACGCTAACTTTGAACGAAGGTAGGGGAAGCGATCTTCTTTCCCTCTCTACAGCTGCCTGTCCCAGTCAGAAGATTTTAATTTATGCTACCCTCGAAGCGAGGCTCCAATCTACGCAAGACATTGTTCTTTTCGCTAGCCTCTTTCAGGGTCTCTCTGAAGCGAGACTTTAAACTCCAGCGTTTTAGCTCTAATTTCAGTCCAGACGGAATTCCAACCACCACGAGCCATCTGGCTGATTTCCGTAGATTTTGATGGCTTTTTCCTTCTCGCGTTCCAAAATATCCGGTTTATCTCTGACGTGAATGGCCGGCTTTAAAAGCTCATAAACAAAGGCCTTCAAAACTTTTTTCAATTGTATAGCCAAAACATTTTTAATAAGGTGTTCGAATGTAGCTAAAGAGGCTGTTTGAAAATTCTTTGAACATTTTAATGGAATAAACACGCAATTAGTTGGTTTGAAATTGTTTTATTTTTTCAGAAATTATTTACTCAGACAGTCAATTATCATCTGACATTATGGAGTTTTCGGTATTTGCAAATGCAGAACAAAACGCATTTTTAAATAAGCAACCGATAGAAAGATATGTGTAAATTTCTTTCGAAGATTAAATATTCTTATCTCGTTATACAAAAACACTTCAAAGAAAGATATATGGAATGATAGTTAAGAACAAGAGCAATCAAATAGAATTAGAATTGTATGTAAGATCTTGATTTATATTAAATTAAAATCGATAAAAAAATGAGCGAACAGACTCTGTATATTAGTCTAATCGGCGTTCAGTAAATCTTAAAAAAAATATGAGCGTAGAAAAAAGCTTTCATTATTTTTCACTGTAAGTCGTTGCATAAATTATCAAACAGTATTACTTTTCTTTTTTACATAGGGAGACAATTATACAGGATGGTCATAAAATATTGAACACAGTTTAAAAATTAATAAATAAATAAATTATGAAGTTACAACTACGTTTTTTTTAAATGAGAGCGCATTTCATAAAGGTTTTTTTTTTCAGATAGGTAACACGCCGCTACGGTAGTCTAGGTGGTTATAAATTACTGAACATCTGCCATTTTTGAAAGACATTATCTGCGAAACTATTAAAGCTAGATGAAAAATAAAAACATGTATTTCTATGAAATTTTACGCTCTTTAATTTGTTAATTCACATGTAATGTGGAAACTGAATAGTTTTCGAGATATTTAAGAAAAACTAAAAAAGGAAACCAGAAAACTCGCATCAGCTTCTGCTGATCGGTAGCCATTGCGTATGAAAATCTCTCGCTGTATCAAATTTAGAACGCCGTAATGGTACTCCACCTATCTGAAAAAACTTAATTATTTGCTCTCTCATTATAAAAACATAGTTGTAATATTATCAGTTTTTTTAATTTTTGAAATGAGTTCAATATTTTATGACCACTTTATATATGGGTTAACATGCAAGTAAAAGTCATAGAAAGATATCTAAAAAAACTGATATTAACGCTAAAAGCGATGAATTGCTCTTTGCTCTGGTCATTGGCACGAAAACCATAAATTACTAAACGACACACACTCACAAGCTTTCGTAATCCCGTGGATAATTCAAAAAATAACTGGCCAATAAAAAAAGAACATGACATTTATTACCATTTACGAACGATACTGAGAATATCCGTTAGAAAGTTCTTAATCGTTTGTGGTCTATAGATCCACCCCTCACACAATACGTGACACAATTTTCGGAGGGAAACTCCGAGCCAAAGAGATCAATAAAAAAATGTTCCAAACTTCCGGATGTTTCCTGGCTAATAAATGCTAAGAGAGAGAGCAATGTATTGATGCCACCGGAAGTCGCATAGTATTTCGTTTTGACAGGAGTAAAATGTTTTGTGTTCATTTTTGTTCACAAACTCTTAATCTCGTTCGTTAGCGTGCGTGCTCCATAAATGCCAGGAGGCGGGATTTTTTATTCGTATAAAAGAGAGATTGTGAATATCGTTTGGAGCTAGTTGTTATCTGAAATTCGATCTACTAAGGATTCGTTGCTTTTGGTAAGTGGCCATTCATTTCATTTATAGTGGGTTGGTCGGTTAGTTGGACTAATTGACTCAAGAGTTAAACATCGTTTTTTTTATATAACGAGAAAATTGAAAGAAATTGTAAAAAAAGTTTACCAAAAAGCAAGCATTCGTCGTTCGGTTTCTCATCTCAAATAAGAAAAAATTGCTCTTGAAAGCATACTGCTAATTTGTTTTAATTAATTGATGATGGCTTATTCACAATTCATCCTTGAATTTTTCCCTCCAAGAAAAAACCAATAGAATGTTCTTTAAAGTTTTCAACTACATTTCTTCTGCTATTGATGAAAAACTGATGTTGCATTCTACTTGAATTTTTTCAAACTATACAATGAATTGAGATATTATTCTTTTCAGCTATGCTCAAATTCTAAAGAACATTTTTTAAAATTTTCTTGACGGAAATTTCAATTCAGATTGAAGATCAACCTTCATCAATTAATGAAGACAAGTAGATGCACACACCAAAGAATTCTCTAGTCTTCATCGAAAGTATTCCCATTTTTGTGAAAAATTCATTTATTTTATTATAATTGAACAATTACGGGTATCAACCATTTATATATGGTAACTATCCATATAAAGATGATATAATACTGTAAAGAGTATCCTAGTGTATGCACTTTGTTATTCGTTGTTATTACTTTAATCGATTGAACAAATTTTTATCGGTTTCACAATAGCTTACTTATAATGCAGTAAATAATTTTGGCATGTGAACTTTTTCTATAACGTTTTACGAAAACGGCTATATCTCAAAATATGAATTTTAAAGCCGATTTACAATTCCAGATGCCTAAAGAAGTCAATCATATGATAAACATAACTGCACATGTAATCTATATATGAAACTAAATGTCATACTGTATAACACAATTTGCATGCGATAGCCATTGATATCTCAAGCAGTGTTTACATTTTATACTATCTTTTTGATAAAAAAAAAAATGCGCTGTTGTTCGGCTTTTGGATATTCTAAATGCGAAGGAATAAGACATTTGTAATACGAAAAAATTATTCAAGTTTCCACTTAAATGCTCTCAAATATTAAAAGCATTTACTGTGAAAACTCAAAAGTTTTAGGCGTGCACAACATATTGTGTTCTTTTACGCTTAATGGGCTTTCCAACTTACAAGTGTTCATATTAATTAAATAGCTCGTAAGAAGTAAAGCAATCTAATAAATAATTTGTGCAAACTTACACAATAAATATAAGAAATAAACTGATCAGTTAAATAAGTTATGAAGAACTGAATAAATATATTATAAATTCAAAAAAATTCAATACAATTTTGATTGGACTTACTCCGACGATGCCAACAAATTTGAATGATTCTAGTGTAAACAGAAAACGATATTAAATAAATGACAATTAGCATTTTATGTAATGTAATAGGAAACCAGCGGGAGTGGTCTCTCCAAAACTTTCTGGTATCCGCCCTAACGGGAGTGGGGGGAAATACACAGAGCGGTAGTAAAATGGACGAAAAAACACGCGCGCCGTTTTCTGCGTCCTACAATGGCGAAGAAACCGAATATGCAATTTGAACGCCTTTTTTTCAACCGAGTGAAACGAAAATTGGGCACGGATCTACAATTAATGTTAGCAGACCTCACACCAATTTTTATTTATCTAACTCATAGGGTTTAGAAGTTATCGTGTACAAGTATGCGATTATACAGACAGACTGACAGCCAACCCTTTGACGGATTTGGTCCAAAATGTTATACGGACCTACATTCATGATGATAAAACTGTGTATCAAATTTTATTCATCTAGCTGTGTAAGTTGTTGAGATACCGTGTTCACATGAACAACAGACAGATTTTCCGTGGACGGATTTTGTCCAAAATTTGATAGAAAACTACAAATTATGTGTAAAGATCACATACCAAATTTCATCCCTTTAGCTCTAATAGTGTTCAAGTTATGGTGTTCGCAGAGAGACATAATTCCAAAATTATGTTTTTCGGACTCGGGGAGGTGTAAAGCGTGGAGATTCATCAAAATCTCGAGTTCGAATTTTATTGACGATTACAATACTTTCTCTTCGTATACGAGAAAGTGAAAGTATCAGGTCTATATATCAGGGTCTATATATTAGGTATATATATCAGGGTCTATATATTAGGTATATATATCAGGGTCAGTGGTGAAGAATCTGGTCAGAATTTTTTCTGAAGCCAATCTGTCGGAAGCAGCAAAAGTATTCGCATATCCAAATAAGAATTTCTATAATTCAAGAACAATATTTTAAGTTTTTTAGCATGATAATCTTCATAGGTTAAGTAATATATGCAAATTGCGTGATGCTACCAAATTTGGCAGGGAGTTCCGGAGTTTGGAGGCTTTTCGGGTAGCAGGTGCTCACCATTTTTCGGAACTTATTTTATTTATTATTTTTCGGAAAGGATTTTTCAAAACTTATATTTTTAATTAAAAATGAATCGAAATGCCAAAGCTTTCCTTTAATAACTTCGGAGCCTATACAAAAACCATTTTTGCATCACTTTAAAGTTCAAAAAATTAGCTTTGCGCTCAGTGATTTCAATTTGATTTATATACAATTGCTTTTCTAATCTTAATAATTTTTAAATTATATCATTATGTACATTTTACAACAATCCTTTTCAATATTTTAGCCAATGCATTTATACACACGTTCGTTGCGACAATATTAAATACATTTTTAGCTCGCGCGTTATACCTGTCATATAATTAAGAGCGAATTTTTAAAAATAATGTTTCAAGACCAAAGTATATGATGCTCCGGAACACCATGCTATGATGTTCCGGGCTAGAGCTTCGAATCTCCTGCAAATATTCTTTCGTGTTTATGATATTCTGCTGTTTCACAAAAAGTATCTTTTATTTATCAGTAGCCGCCTTCAGCGACCAGCTTGTTCACCTCCGCCGGAAATATGATTTCAGTTGAATCTTGCATCATTTTATATTCATGGTTCTCTTAACAACTTAATCTTAAACTTCAGATTGTAGTAGATATTTAGCCCATGTTCTATTAGTGACCTTGGGCCTCTTTTGTTCATTGCCTACATAAATGTTCCTAATGAAGTCAAATAACTGACCATGTCATGTAACCTCTAATTCCATTTTGTCGGCGCTATTTTCACTTTCTGATTCCTCTTGTAACGTATGCATTTGATTTCAACATTAAAATGACGCGGCACTTTTTATGGCCAGTGGCATGTTAGCTGGATTAAAACATGCTGAGAAAAGAATGAAAACATAGCAACCAAACCATTCAACTTAATGGATATATTTCTTACTGTAAGCAAAGCAATATCTCGGAGAGCTCGGTTTACAGATTTCAAAAAAATTTTAAAGAAATCAAATATGAAAGCAAAACGTATTAAGATATTACCTCAACTTTCAACAATGAAAGAGAAATATGAAATTAAATATTTGTGTAAACAATGAAAACGGTTTGAGTTGCATTGCAACAATGAAAAGTATTGTTGTAAATTACGTCACAAAATATTTTTTAAAATTTATTAAAATTCGAGAAAACATTATACGGCAACTTAATTGATACCATTGGAAAGGTAAGTCTTTGCACTTTCCAATGGTGACAAAAGGAATTTTTGTGCCATAATATTTTCGGAGGTTATTAAGGAAAAACGCCAAACTTTCGCGTAATTTTTAATTAATTAAAATTTCAAAAAAGGACTCCGAGGTGCACATTCCCACCCTCCAAAGTATGTTTGTGCCAAATGTCGTAGTTCTAGGTCCAGCGGTCTGACCTTTTGAGCGCCAACACACACACACTCTCTCCTTTATTATTAGTAGAGATATTAAATTAATTATCATCATTATACCATATTAAAATATCATTCTTTTCACTCATTTTGTGTCGTAGTGTTTACAGTGATCGGAAACCGAGGGACAAGCACAGTAGAACCTCGGGAATCCGAACTAATTGGGGCTAACATTTGTTCGGATTCCGGGAAATTAGGATTACCCGGGAAATTTGGTAAAATACAGTCGGACCTATATTTAACGAACCTCTATTTTGCGAATTTTTCCTTGGAACCAAGAACATTTTGCTAATTTCTTCGTAAAACAGCCTCCAAATAGCGAAGTGCATTCTCTATTTAATGAACTTTTTCTTGTGATCCAATATTTTTTTTCCTCCCTATTTCTCAAAATATTTCTGAAAATTTCAAACTTATTCTTTTTTTAAAAACATTTTGTGGTGATCAGTGACTTTCAACTGGGTTTACCAGTCTCCTAACTCATTGAGAGAAGTAAAATCGCAGTCATTCTCTTCATTTCATCCAGGAGGTGCAACCTTTACACCCCCACTGTCTACTTCATTAGAAAAACTTTCAATATTCCCTTTTCACCCTCAATGGAGCTGTCCCGTGTCCTCGAACTTTATCAGCAATTAAATTTAAGGACGCATGTGGTAATGTATGCTTAAAAATACTTGTTGAAATAAATGCGATAATGCCATTAAAATTCATTAATTTTAATATAAAATTATTTTTTTTAAATTGAAAATATTGTGTATTCCCGGACAATGTTTTGTTTTATTCTGGTTTTCCTTGCAATTTCTTTTTGATGGAAAACAAATATATTAATTTACAAAATAAAGGAGTGATTAATTACTTTCTTTAATAATAATATTTAGTGTTTATGAATTTAAAATCTGTTTCGTGTAGTTTAAAGTATTTTAAAATGTGAATCTCTATTTAACGAATTTCCCATATAACGAACTTTTTTTCGGGATTTAGCGACTTCGTTAAATAGAAGTCCGACTGTATTCTAGAAATACCAAATGCAGTAGAGCATTGATTCTGGGTGCTCCGTGAAGGCATACAGAAAGAGAACGCGGCGATTCGCACGGTACAGTGGTAAACAAGTTACCCAAGTTTGTTTTTATTAATTAAGGTGCTGTATTCATTTTTAACCGCTTAAGCCTTTATCCCGAGCTAAGTCGTCCTGAATACCGTAGGTTACAAAATAACTCAGTCCTTGAGCAGTTAAAGACCAATTCGAAATTTTTTTTTAAAGTTAGGAATAAACGTTAGCTTTGTTTCAGATTCGTAATTGTTATTTTCCCTTCATTTTTCAGAATTTTTTTTTTAAATGTTCGGATTATCCGAAATTTCAAATTCCTGGGGTTCGTATTCCCTGGGTTCTACTGTATTTCAGATTAATTAATTTATTTATTTATCTCTGTAGAGGACAGCTAAATGCTGAATCAGTGAAGTTTCATACGTTTGGTTTTGACTTTCTTTCGTTTTCTCTTAAACTTTTCGAGATGCAGTCCCCAACTTCCTATTGAGACTCTACGATCACTCTCTATTTTTTCTTTCTCGTAGACAGAGTATACAAAAAGGAAGTTGTAATCGTCAAAATTTTCGAACTCGAGATGTTGTCAAATCTCCATGTTTTAGACCTCCCTGAGTCCGAAAAACACAAATTTGGAATTATGTCTGTCTGTCTGTGAACACAATAACTCAAAATCTATTAGAGATAAGCTGCGATATTTCGAAGGGAATTTTCTTAACATTTGTTTGCATGAGTTGCTTAGTTTTAAAGTATTGTAAATATTTTTAAAACTCATCTGTATCATTGGTAAATTTCAAACTTTTTAACTAAAAACAATTTTAACTGGCTGATTCCAAAAATCGCGCCAATCACATAAATTCTTTGAAATAATTTGAAGCCCAAAAAATTTTTGAAGGCTAGAGTTTGATTTTTTGAGCTCTCAAGCGGTCGCGCGTATGTGAGATACACTTGAACCGAATTTCGTTTTTTATATCTTTCTACCAGAGATCGCTACGAAAGTATGCCTTGGCTCTTCTTCCAGTTGAAAAATTGACATTCTTTTTCACGTCACTTAGCTAATTCTTTAGTCATTTTATAATGTTTTTCTGTTTTATATTTATATTTTTTTTATTTAGTTTTATATTTAGATTTATTCCATTCTTTTTTAAATAAAAAATGTTTGAAATAATTGTACTTATTAACCCTTACCCAATTACAACCTAATTTTAATAATTCCTCTCTTAAAAATTGTTATTTTACAATAAGAAATACGCGCGATGTACTTACTGTTTAGCAACGGAATCGGAAACCCTTCGCGCTTTTGCGCATGCGCCGAGCGTAGTTATTTTCATCAAAATGCGGGGAAAGTGAAGAATGGAAGGGTGATGTTTACATTTTACTGAGCGTGATCTAACAAAGAACTCCGGAAATGCTCTCATATGACTCAGACTCATCGCCTGAAATCCCTTTCCGGTGTAAAATCGTCCAAAAGTGATAGTCTCGGAATCCGTTGCTCAACAGTTGTTTAGTCTAGTTATATTAACCTCGATTTACGTTCCCCCCACTTCTGATACCTCTATCTTCACCTTTGATATTGAAGCTTTATTGCAAATCAGTCCCAATCAAATACTCTGCGGAGATTACAATGCGCATCATACCTCCTGGGGTTGCAATTGTGACTGTCCAAGAGGAAATTCCATTAAAGCATTTGCTCTACAGGCGGGACTTCAAATCCTTGCACCAAGCACCCCAACTAGATTCGGCACAAATCCTGCAAATACCATTGATTTCGATATACTTAAAAATTTTCTCTATCCATATGAAATTCATTCTATTTCAGAACTCAGCTCTGACCATAATCCAATTACACTTAATTTCTTTCTGCAATACTAAATCCCTAAATACCCTGGAAAACTAAAAACTAACTGGAAAATTTTTAAAGATACTCTTAAAAACTCTGAATTCATTAACCCGCATTTTGTAAACACAGCGCAGCAACTTTATAGTATAGTCTGTAGACTTCAAGATGAAATAATTAATGCAAAGATCTCCACTTCTAATCCAGTTAAAGAAAATTACATCTAACATAATAGTAAATTTAGGGAATTGAATTCTGAGAGAAATCATGCCAGGTAGATGTTTCAAACCTACCGTGACCAATTCCTCAAGAGAAAACTTAACAAATTAAACAAACAAATTAACAAATTTGATTAGAAAATTGAAACCGATGCTTTGCTTTCACGAATGAGCTTTTGAATGCTAAGGCCACTGATGGCACGGTTTGGAAATTTGTGACCCCTTAAAAAAAAAAAAACTAAAAACATTCCATCACTTAATGGACCGGCAGGTATTGCTATCACTGACTTAGAAAAGGTTTGAGACACAGTTCACTCTAAACAATATTACCAATCCTGACACTGAGGAATTAGTCGCTGACTCTGTCATGCGCTTTCGCACCGAAGCGAATTCAGTCTGTAAAGACTTTGATCCCCTTATCCCATCTGAAATCCTGGACTGCATTAAAAGTCTAAGAATTAATAAAGCCCCAGGCATCGATGGAATAAACAAAATGATTAAAAACTTGCCTTTGCATATTATTTTAACAATAACTACAATTATAAATAAGATTATAACCCTTGGTCATTTTCCCACTAGGTGGAAAACAGCCACTGCAGTTCCAATTTTAAAACCAGGGAAAGACCCCACAGATACAACCAGCTATGGACCTATCACCCTATTACCAAGTTTAAGCAAGATTGATGAGCACTTGATTTTAAACTACTCAATAATTATCTTAAGGCAAATAACTTACTTTGTCCTGAACAATTTGGTTTTCGTGAAACACTATCTATCTCGCACCAACTTATAGTCCAGGCAACGAAGGAAAAATAGAAAAAAATGGTGTAGTTTTGAAATTTGGCACAGTTGTTGGGATTAGTGCCCCAAACAATATACTAAAAGTCCCTGACAGTGGGGGGTTGAGTGGGGGGGTACAGGGGAGGGGCTCTTCAGTTTTTCTTAAATATCTCAAAAACTATGGGTTCTAGAGAGAACTTCAATTACAAAACTCACATTAAAGTCCCTACAAAAAACAGTTCTCTATCTTATTTTAGATCAATAGTTTAAAAGTTATGGGGAGTTCAAAAGTGAGTATTTCCTAAATTCTTTATTGTAATGGTAAAAAAACAATAAAAATGTCGAATCCACCACTGAAGCACCTCAAGCCTATATACTAATAAAGGTAGTAAGTGTGAATAGTGGTAGTATTGTATTGTTGGAGAATAGGTGGTTTGGGGAGGGGCAAATATATTTGATGAACAGCGATCCCTTCCTCCCTCAATTGTTTCTCCATAAGGTCAATTTTGTCGAGTCAACGAAGGAAAATAGAAAAATAAATGGTGTAGTTTTGAAATGTGGCACAGTTATAGGAATAGTGCCCTAAACAACATATTAAAAGTCCCCGACCGTGGGGGGGGTAAAGGGGAAGGCGTTTTCAGTTTTCTTACATATCTCGAAAAACGGGTTCTAGAAAATACTCCATTACAAAAATTAAACTATACAATTTCCTACAAAAAATAGTCCTTCATTTTTTTTCTTGGGGAATGACTTAGTATATAGAGACAAAATTACAATAAGTGGTGAAAAAAGCTCATTTTTTAAGAAAGAAAGTTTTATTCCAAATTGGCGGTTATCTATTATAACATTATATCTCTAACATAATATTATATATATATATATAATTATACATACCTACATAAAATATGCATTTCACTTTTGATACTTGTTAGTAATTAAATTTCATTCGATCCTTCTTCTCTCGATCAAGTTCGAACTCCAGTTCTTTCTAGAGTATCCATTAGTGTAGAACCATGACAGGTGCCAAAACAGAGAGCATACGTCAGTTCCGGCATCCACATCTTCCCACCACACCCAGTTGTACAGCGACAAAATATGGAGTTAAGAATTATAAATTCTCCGGCATTTTATACTAATGACTTTTCCGATGCAGAAAGAATGTATACCGTAGTAGTGTTTATATGTTGACTAGGTGTTAAAAAAACAGATTGTGAATGTGGAATGGGAGAGCATTTAGGTTAAACTTCAATATTTATGCATATTTAGATTATACTGCCTTAATATACCTATTTGGAGCGTTTACAGAACCAAACGACTGAGTAGAAATTTGACTTGTTGTAAGGGAACGGATGTGAGGGGAGGAAGTGATGAGCGACTGTTCATCAAATATATGTTCCCCCCCCACCGACACCACCACTATTCTCAACCTATACAATACTACCTTTATAAAATTATTATATAGGCATGAGGTGCTTCTGAAGGATTATTTCATTGATTTTACCATTACAATAAGGAATTTGCAGTTCTCACTTTTTCAACTCCCCATATTCTAACAAACTATTGATAACCAAATGGTCTACCGTCCTGCCGAAGTCATTGACGAAAATCCGGTGACCGTCTGAGCGAAACCTGCTCTAGCATAGAAACCGGGGGGAGGAGGCAAACAAAGCCTACTCAAGTGAGCGACCCGGCGCTAAACTATACCGGCACCCCAAGCACAAGGCCCAGACGCCAAAGGAAGGGCAGCCAGTAACGATCAATTAAAAAAGAACAAAAAATACAAAAGAAGAAACGCGTTCTAAAGAAAATATAAATAAGATATCCCTGTGTTAGAACAAGAAAAGGTACGAGAAACAACATCAAATAAAGTTTCAAAACGAGCAGAACATTTACGTCTAGTACCAAGGAAAAGCTAACCCAGAACCACACTAGTCCAAATAGCCTTAATGAACATCGCCGAAGTTCCGACGATGTTCGGGGTACGATTGGAACCAATTCCTTATGTATTTTGAAGAACCAACTGAATTAATTTGTAATGATGTCATTAATGTACATCCATATTTAAACTATTGATAAATATATAATATATCATGATAATATATCTCTATAAATAAAGATGTGGAACTTTTCTTGTAGGAATTTAATGTAGTTTATTTTTTGTAATTGAGTATTTTCTCTAGAACCCATAGTTTTCGAAATTTAAGAAAACTGAAACGCCCCTTAGACCCCCCCTACCCCCCGCGTAAACCCCACGGTCGGGGACTTTAGCATGTTGTTTAGGCACTATTCCTCACAACTGTGCCAAATTTCAAAACTACACCATTTATTTTTCTATTTTTTCCTTCGTTGACTCGACTAGAATTGATCTTATGGAGAGAAACGGATTGAGGGAAGAAGGATCATGATCAACATATATTTGTTCCCTTCCGCCACGACACCACCACTATTCTCTCACAATACAATACTACCACTATTCACATACAATACTACCTTTATAAAATTATTAATAGAATGAGGTACTTCAAGTTTTTTACTTCGGCATTTTTTATTGATTTTACCATTTACAATAAGGAATTTAGGAATACTGACTTTTCAACTCCCCATAATCTTCTAAACTATTGAGGTAAAATAAAGATGTAGACTTTTCTTGTAGGGAATTTAATGTAGCTTATTTTTGTAATTGAGAAGTTTTCTCTATAACTCTATAGTTTTCAAGATATTAAGAGAAACTGAAAAGCCCCCCCTTTAAACCCCTGTATCCCCTGCGCAACCCATGCGGGGACTTTAATATTGTTTAGGACATTATCTCCCAACAACTGTGCCAAATTTTAAACTACATTTTTTTTCTATTCGTCGATTTTTGCCTTCGTTGACTGGACTATTAGAGTCGTTGAATATGTCACAGAGAGTTTGCCAATGTAAACAGCTCTGTTTTCCTGATATCCAGAAAGCGTTTGACAGGGTATGGCAAAATGGACTTTTCCATAAACTTATATACACAAGACCCTTCCTACCTTATTAAGCTGGATAGATTCTTCTTTAGAAAGAAAATTTGCAGTTAGAGTCAAGAATGAACTCAAGCACCAAAAACATCAATGCAGGCGTATCAAGGGTCGAAATTGCGACTCTTTTGCCCTGTATATTAATGATATCACAAAAAAAACTTTATTATGCAGTTATGCAGACGACACAGCACAAATTGCTTTTAATCGCCATCTTAAAGCACTTGAGGACTGATTCATTAAATGGAAAAGAAATAAACGTCTCAAAAACTGAAGCTATTATGCTTGCCTCAGTGCGTAATTATTCCAGGTTTCCTTAGAATTAATGACAAACTAATCCTGGTCTCAGGAATGTCAATTAGGACTTATTCTAGAATGTAAATTAACTTGGAAACACCATTTTATCTATTTTAAAAATAAATTCCGAGACACCTAGCGCGTAAACTTTTCCCATTAATATCTCGAAATCTAAAATGCCTACGAAATTACTTGTTTACACCTATTTGTGTCTCATCTGGGTATGCCGCTAAAACCAACATTAAAATCATTGACGTCCCATATCACTCGGTAAATTCTATCAGTAATGCAAAGTGGTAGATCTCCAGCACCGAAATTCGTAAAGCCTTAACTACCCTCTCTAAAAGATTACATGGTCAAAATTGCAACAAAATCTTTCATAGTCTCGACACGCACGAAAGTGCAGCACTTCAACTTATACCTACTTATCTGATCCTAAATAACCAGCGGAGGTCTCCCTAAACTTTTCTCGTATACTTCCCCAACAGGTGCTGTTCCCCCCTACCCCGTGGATTAAAAAAATTCGAAGTTGCTGTAAACCAGAATCCAATGACTATGGAAGGTTTTTCATTGTAGATTATAAGATTGTAAAATTTAGGTAAAAAATCAAATTCAAAGAGATGCGTACCAATAAAACTTACTCCTTCGGCTCACGACAAGAGATGAATCCTTCGCGTGCTCGATATTACCAGTACGCATGCGCATGGAGAATCGGATTAGAAAAATAATGCAATTTGAAGCCTTTTTATAACCGATTGACGAAATTATGGTACAGTTCTATAATTAATGTTAGCAACCGTCATACCAATTTTTTATTTAACTAAACCAAAGGGTTTAGGAGATATAATTTTACAAGTATGCGATTATACACGACAGACCATCAGCCTAAGACGGATTTGGTCCAAACTTTGATACGGACTTACATTCATGATGATAAAACTGTGTACCAAATTTTATCCATCTAGCTATTGAAGTTTATAGAGTTATAGTGTTCACAAGACCGATTCAGACAGACAGGACTTCCGTGGACGGATTTTGTCCAAAGCAATGATAGAACCTACAAATTATGTGTAAAGATCCATTCCAAATTTCTCCCCGTAGCTCTAATAGTTTTGAGTTATCGTGTTCACAGACATTTACCTGAAATAGTTTTCGGACTGGAGGCTCAAACGTGGAGATTCGTCAAAATCTCGAGTTCGAATTTTTTGACGATTACAAATCTTTCTCTTTGTTTCGTATACGAGAAAATAAAAATGCGAACCTACTGTAACCCAGAATGCAATAATTATAAAACGAGTTTCCTTCAGCGTGCGCCAAAGTCACGAGTATCGCCAAGCGCTCGCCAAGACGCAAATGGCCTTGCGTCTTAGTAAGGAAATTAAATATGCATTTTGAATGGCGTTTTTTAACTAATTGAAACAAAAATTGGACACAAATCTATAATTAAGGTTAGAAGGCCACATACCAAATTGCATTTAGCTACGTCATTGTGTTAAGGAGTTATTGCGTTCACAAGTATGCGATTATACAGACCGACTGACAGTCAACCTTTTGGATTGGGCCCAAAGTTTTATACGGATCTACATTCCTGATGATAAGACTGTGTGGGAAATTTTATCCAAGTAGCTATTCAAGTTTTTGAGTTATAGTGCTCACATGAACGCGGACATACAGACAGACTCCCCGTAGACGGCTTTTGTCCAAAATTTGGTAGAAACCTACACATTATATGTAAGGACCATATACCAAATTTCATCCCTGTAGCTCTAATAGTTTTTGAGTTATCGTCTTCAGAGACAGACATAATTCCAAAATTGTGTTTTTCGGACTCAGGGAGGTCTTAAAACTCGGAGATTAATCAAAATTCACAATACTTTCTATTTGTATACTTCGTAAACGAGAAAGTAAAAACTTAATGGCTGCTCGGTGAATAATTTTAAAAAGAATCTCGCTAGCCAGCATGGAATTGATTGGCAAGGTGTAGATGCAACTATCAAGCCAATAATGATGATGGCCAAGGACCGAAACATCTTGGCGATGCCGGAAATGTGTGCGAATGTAAAAGCCGTAAAAAGTCTTCTGGAGGCGATAAAAAGCGCAAGAAATCTGGAAGGAAGAAAAGGAAGGCCTTGTGGCGACGTTGGACAAATTCCAAGAAAAGTGCAGATGTTGAAATAGAAAAGAAAATAACATAAACAGTCTGAGCTGAATGTCTTCGCTTCGCAAGGTCAGACTTAACGGCAACAAACTATAAGACGAAAAAGTTGGAAAATATCTATGCCATCATTTTAATCGGACGAAACAATAATCTGATGCTTTCAAAAATTAAATAAAATAACTTGACAATCAACACTCAAAAACGCTATCAAGAAAATTGTTAAAAATATACTTTATAAAGTGTTAATAGTAAGAATTTTCTCAAAAATATTTTTTAAAGATTAAATGATTTTTTTCAATTTTTTTTCTTTTCAAGATGTCTAAAAGAAAAGAAATCCGAATTATAACACTAGACAATAAAATGAAATTTAAAATTTCTAAGGTAGCGGGCCCAAACATCGCCTACGGAGAAATCCGAATTATAACACTAGAAATTAAAATGAAATTTAAAATTTGTAAGGTAGGGGCCCAAACATCGCCTACGTTCATATATCTCCCATCTCGGTTTCTTCTTCATTTTAAGTAGTATATGGTGCCTACTACCAGAACTACAAAGCCTCCCCTTTCAGTAGTTGTTTGAGGAAACCGTTTGAACCTGTGTTGATTTTTCTTTTTTGTGGGAAATTTTAATGATTTTTATGTCAGATGAATTAATAATCGTGTTTCATTATTTTGAGTGTAATCAGTAAAGTTCAGATCGTAATGTTATACCATTTGAGGGAGTAATACTGACTGTAATTGGCTACATTTTTGTATAGTTTGTTTTTGATTCGCGATCCGATTCCGAAGGGGATGCCGCCATGTAAAACGTAAAGATTCGTCAAAATCTCGCATTCGAATTTTTTGACGATTGCAATACTTTCTCTTCGTATACGAGAACGTAAAAAAATTACCTTTAAAAATGCATGGTTAATGTCGTATCATCTGATAATGTCCCTAAGTTATTTTTTATTTTAATGTTTTATTTAGAGGGAAATTGTTAAAAGAATACTTTAACTGTATTTCTAAAAGTACAAAAAAAGCTGTCTTCTATTACTTTCAATTTTGTTCTGCCTTAATTTTCATGTTAAATAAAGAAAGTATGATCATAACTTAAGTTACACTTTATATCAATCCATTTTAGACATAGACGATATTAGGAACATATAGTGGGCGATATTATGAACACTTTTTT
>BGPR01030248.1:0-13340 GCA_013235015.1 Araneus ventricosus
CCTTTTATAAGTATAGATACGACGCAAACATTGCCTTTTATAAGTATGGATTTGTCCCGCCGACCGTTAAAACGCTCTATATCCTCATCATACTCCATCAGGGAGTTGGCATCGGAAATAAATAGTAAAAATTGAGGCTAGTATAGGCTTTTTGTGTCCTGTGTTTTTAATGTTAAGATTTTTGTGTTTTGCTCCTTTGCGTTTTTGTTCTTTATCTTTTTGTGCTTTTGTGTGCTCTTTATCTTTTTTTTTTCAGTTCACTGTTGTAAGCGATGATTTTTAAAATGTTCTGCTCACCCCTTGGGGTTCTTTGTAAACTCTTTTTTAATGTAGTTCATTTCTTTTGTTTTATGTTTCCCCTCCGGCCTGTCGAAGGCCTTACACCCTCTTGGATAGGCTGGGCCGGAGCGGGTTGTAAATAAATATTTTGCTTTAAAAAGTAAAACGAGCAGACACATTTTGTCTTCGTGGTCCCGAGATGTCCTGGATTGGTCTTAGTTTGAAATAAAATGTTCTGACTTGTTTAGATTTTTACTTACAAGCAATTGGCTAATACTGAAAAATTAAACTAACGATTAATGTAATTTAATTTAAAAAAGGTTACTTCTGAAGGGTGCCGGATTAAGGCGTCTAGGGACCTTTAGACAACAAATCTCAGGGCCCCCTCTTCCCCTCCTCAACTTCTAAAACCAGATATTTTTTTATTAATTTTAATTTAATCTCGATATAAGCAGTTTGAAGTCGCAGATTTTGGCAAATTGAAATAACAAACAGTTTCATTGCGGTTCACTTTCAAGAGAGTTTAAATATCTCGCATATAAAACAAAATAGTAAAAAAAATGACAAATTTTTTAAACACAATTTAATAATTATCATCTATTAATATTCTATGCTTATAATCTAGCTATAATTCTACACTTATAATCTAATAACATTTCGAACACAAAAATTATAGGCTCGGAAATTTTTCAGATTATAAAGCAATATATTTCTATATAAACATAAAACAAGATAATATATAACTTGCAAAAGACAATTACCACAATTCCCAAAAATTTAAACGATTTTTGATGATTAATTTTAATTTGAAAAAGATCGAGTGCACAGTCTTTTAAAATTAAATGAAAGCACAAAATTTCGAGTCCTCGGGCCCCCCTAAAATTGCGGGGCTCATAGGCACTGGCCTACTTAACCTATTTAATAATCCGGGCCTGCTTCTGAAGAATTTTCCTTCTCAATTTTTACTCTACAGTGCATAGTCACCATAACTATAACATGTGGATGAATCAATATAAAGAAAGAACAATAAAAGCAAAATGAAAACACTACATTTTTTTGCATCTTTTATAATTTTTAAAAGCCCACCTCATTTTTTTAAATGCTTTGTATTCTTTTTCATTGTCATCTGTGTTGCTCTTCTAAGTTCGAGAGCATCCCAGATAAAAATTCACAAATCTAGATATTACTAATACGTCGTAATAAAGGTTGGCCATTTAGTCCAGAATAAGTTTCGAAATGTTTTGAAAATAGTTGTCATAATATCTAGAAAAGATTGTTAATACCACCATTTGTCAGAGTTTATGTTCAATACCTTTCAAGTTCAGTTAAAAGTAAATTTGTTGAGACAGTGAAAAGTTAAAAATGCTACGTTGAGTAAACTCCGCGTTTTGCCGAGAACTCTACTTTTCTCAAAATCATAATTAATGCAAAAAATCCTCCCAAATTTTGCTTTCAGTCCATTGAAAATCTTTAAGAACTATAAATTCCTATCCCTCATTGTTAAATGTCCATTTCACTAAAAGAAAAATGGTACATGATAACGGAAAAAATCCTTATCCTTCCTAAGTAATTATCAATAGCTTAAACGCTCGAATTATTAATTATTATTTTAATTAAAATTATATACCTTAAATAGATGTATAGTTTCAAAGATGCAACGCATGAACGAGGTACTCAGTAAGCGAAACTCCGTTACCGTAACACTTTTCGTCTGAAACCGTTAGCTTTATTTTATGATTACTAACGAGCACAAATTCCACGAACACAGAAAAAGCATTCTTTAAGAATACATTAACAAATGCTGAACGAACACGTGTGAGAATGGTTTTTTTCAAGAACAGACGATTTTCATTTCCTGTTAGGAACACCAATAAGATATTTTAATATTCGAATTATTCAGTTTTTCGGAGAATTTTTTATTTTTCAAAGCTTTAGCTTAAAGCAATTTTTTTTAAAATTTATTATACAATTTAGTTGCTTATATATGATAACAAAAACAAGCTAGCTTTTCAAACTATTTTAAAAATAAACACTGCAGATAATATATTGCATTAGTATTTTAGGAAAGCTAAATTCCAACCAGGGTTGCCATGTTGGCCTTTTTAAGGCCAACTTATGGAAATTTGGCCTTTTTTCAATGCCCTTGTCCTTGAGAAATTTTCTTTGGCCTTAGATTCAGTTTTGGAATTTTTTGGCTTTATTTTCGGTAATGTGACTTTTAGAGCAATTTTTAATGACTTATTTACTTAAATTAATTAATTATAATTAATTATTAAATACTTTTTAATAAATTTTTGTAGTGAGCTGTCAAACGAAATAGCTCATGAATAGAACAAGGATGGTTTAATTTTTTCACTTAAATTTTAGTTTAATAATAGAGCATTGCACATATCCCGATCAAGTGGGATTTGTTTTCATGAAGGATAGCCTTTTTTCTTAAAACCAATGTGGTCTTCAATCAGTTTGTCAAATTCGGCCTTTTTTGGCCTTATTTTTAAGAAGGTTACTTAATAACATTTGTAGGGTTTATTTTTTGACTCTACATTTCTTTCCTTTTTTACTTTCTCGTATACGAAGTATACAAAGAGAAAGTATTGTAATCGTCAACAAATTCGAACTCGAGATTTTGACGAATCTCCACGTTTTAGACCACCCTGAGTCCGAAAAACACAATTTTGGAATTATGTCTGTGTGTCTGTGAACACGATAACTCGTAAACTATTAGAGCTACGGGGATGAAATTTGGTATGTGGTCTTTAAACATAATTTGTAGGTTTCTATCAAATTTTGGACAAAATCCGTCAACGGGAAGTCTGTCTGTATGTATGTCCGAAGTCATGTGAACACTATAACTCAAAAACTTGAATAGCTAGATGGATAAAATTTGGTACACAGTTTTATCGTCATGAATGTAGGTCCGTATAAAATTTTGGGCCAAATCCGTCAAAGGGTTGACTGTCTGTCGGACTGTATATTTACTATTGAAACCAATCCGTTATCTCCACGCGCATGCGTACTGGAAGCAATCTTCTGTGAACGCGAAAGGAGCGAATTCCATCAGTTCGTTCTTCAGACGGCAAGAGTGAAATCTAGCAGAATGCGATAGATGCGTTTTAATCGGTACGCATCGCTTTGAATTTGATTCTTTACCTAGATATTTTTCAATCACTGTAATGGAAAACCTTCTGATTGTCATTGGATTCTGGATAACAGTAGGTTCGAATTCTTTTAGCCACGCTGGGGAAGGAGAAAAGGAATCTTTTTGGGGAATTATACGAGAAAGTTTAGGGGAGAATACTCCCGCTGGTTTGTAATAGTATTCGCTCAACGTCAAAACAAATAAAAACATCATTGAAATAATTTAGCATTAAATTATGATAAAAGCAAACAATTATTGATCGAGATAATCAATTATCCATGCCTGATTTTATCGCTTTTAAATAGAAACGTGGAAATAAGGAGCTCGGAGAGGATTCTCGGTATTCTTCTACATAACCCTAAACGAAAAGAACCAAAGAAAAAGGACAGAAAGAATAGCTTTTGTTTTATTAACGTCCCGTTTTGAAGCAACAGGAGGGCTATTTTGGGACGGCCCTCGTAATTTTGAACTACGGGCAGATGGCGAGGACGACACCTGAACAGGCACCCCCTCCACGCCAACGCGAGGACGTTTGGCCACTACTTATAATTTAACGTGCAACAGCCCCATACACGGCGGATCTTCAGTGGAATCGGGTTTCGAACCTGAAACCCTCCGATCCCAAAGCCAAGACCACCGCGGCCTCGAGAAAGAATAGCTGCGGATAATAAAGTTATAGCTTTTGCGAAGATGACTGGTGCATAATCGTGTAATATGATTGGTGGCGGGCGGGTTGGTGACATACAATTATCCTGGGCCGTCTGGTGTGCAGCCTGTGCCGCGGCACAGGGCGCCGAGCGTGCAGGGACGCCAATTCTTAATCAAAAATTTGAAAATTTGTATGAACATTGCACAATTAAATCTTTTACTATAATTAAATCATTTACTACAATTAAATCTTAATTATTATAGTTAATAACCATAGTTAATAAGTATAGTTAATAATTATAGTCAAATCTTTTATCATCCTTAATAATATAATAAATGCGAAAGTGTGTCTGTCTGTCTTTCTGTCTGTCTGTCTGTCTGTCTGTTTGTTAAGCTTTCACGACCAAACCACAAAACCGATTTGGATGAAAATTGGCAGAGTTGTAGCTTGAAACCCGAGAACGGACATAGGCTAGGTGAAATCACGTTAAATTAATTATTTTTGACTACAGATTAAAAATAGTTAACAAAGAAAGCCCATTGACTCCGCGATTCGCGATGAAGATTTTTTTTTTCATTCAACTGTCACGTGATCCTTCAGGAATGCGAAAACATGTGAAATAAATTATTTTTTAAATCAACTATCACGTAATCCTTTTTTCCGCTGTAACTTCGGAACAAATCATCCGATACAAATAATTTTTATACCATCTTAAAGATAAAAATTTTACCTTTTCAATGATATTAATTTTATTTCTGTGACATTTTTCATTCAATTTGTATTAATTTTTTAAATTTTACGTGCAGACGATTTTGAAATAACGCAAATTTATACCTACTTCGCTGCTAGGAAACGGTTAGACTTTGAACTAATTTATCTTTGTTTCTGAAAGTTTTGCTTATGTTTATAAATATCTATAAAACAAGGCAGAAATTACATGTATCTGTCTGTCTGCCGGTCGATCGGTCGGTCACAAGAACTCCTCCTAAACGGTGAACGGTAGCGACATGAAATTTACACACAAGGTGCTATTTTCAAATTTCAGAGTTAATTAGTTCTTAAGATATTTAATTAAATAACGAACATTAGCCGCTTTTAAGCATATTGCTTAGACGTTTTTTGCCAATAACTTCTGAAATCTTTATTAGACAACAATTATTTTTATGCCATTTTAAAGACCAGAAAATGATCTTTTTAATGCTATTAATTACATTGCGATGAAATGTTTTCTCTGATTGTTATTAAGGTTTAAAAATATTTTTGTAACGTAATTTCTAACAAGTCTTTTTATTCTTATAGAAATAAATTCAAGCGAAATTACTCTTTCGCGCGCGGGCTTCTGCCAGTGTTAAAGTTAATATAAGAAAATATTGCTTTCTTTGACCATTAACAACAAAGGAGACTTTACACTTCCGGTTTCCTGTTGTCCTTGCATTTGCAGCTTTTCATGCGGTTACACAGTGATCCAATGACGTTAGTGAATTATTCTCTCGATGTTTTGTTTAATTTTCACAGTGAGATATTACAGAATATCCTTCTGTAGATACGGTAATGGGCATTAACAAGGAACATCATATTCTGTAGAGCTCTTCAACATCTTAGAATTGTCAGGGGCACCTTCCGACAAGCCGAGATTGAATGCCGCTGTGCCAGTACTACTAATACGCAACCTCGATATACCGAGACTGCGCAATGGCACACGGTCGCAAATTACACACCAAGGTCCAAACGTTATGAAAGCTATTGTTATGACTGATATAGGGAGAAGAGAGAGTATTTTAATTCCACGCCTTCCGATAATGCCGAAGGATTTATCATCTCAGTTCAGAAGGCAACAAATCCCTTTCAAAATGTCATTTGCCAGGCTCAGGGCCAGATACTGAAAGTGGCAGATGTACATATGGAAAAACCATATTTTTCGCATGGGCAATTATACATGGCGTATTCACGTGTGTCCAGCACACACAACCTCTACATCCGTGTAAATAATGTGATATACAAAAGTATATTAGAATAAATAAACAATTTACATAACTATATCAGCATACATGTACAGTACACTCCTGTCAGCCGTCGAATTAAGTATTATCAACCGTCAGAACTTTTCCTTTCCCCTTTCAAAATGCAACAAAACATTTATATTCGTGAATTAAAAAAAAGATTAATTCAAATTCTTCGCGCACGAAGTCGCGGGTAACAGCTAGTATGTACCAATATATGACATATACAAGGGGGGCGCCACAATAATTTCGCACAAGGCGCCGAATACTCTGGAGCCGGCCCTGCAAATTATCAATTAATTAATACTCTTTTTTCTTGTTTTGTGAGTACCTATACAACTTTCTTGTTTACTTTTCATACTTACTTGGAAACGCAAAATTTTGGATTTTTAAAAATTTTAATCTCTCATGTTTTGTGTTTTCCGCCATTACCAAGATCACTTTCGCGTACTCCTAACTGGTGTAATGCGCACCCCTAGGGGTACGCATACCACAGATTGGGAACCTCAGTTCTAGAATAATCAACACACATGAACTATAAGAAATTACGTTTACTGTTTGAAGTCTCGACCGGGAGTGGCGTAAGAGTCTGCCCGACGGGGAGACACGAACTACTGCACAAGGGGAAGGGCGTAATGATGATTTTCTCAAATTTTCGCCAGATTTTTATGTATCTACTAGTTGAATAGCCCGTTGAATGAACGGGGTACAAAATTTGCCCGACGGGGGGGGGGGCACAACATCCCCGACAGAGGGGCCCTGGCTCCCTCGGACACCCCACTGGCGCCACCCTGGTCTCGACTGCGGAGAAGAGTGGGTTCGAGACTCGATTGCACACTAGATCGAGCAGTGTTGTAGTGGCAAATTTTTCAGCGGGGGAACGCTAAAAATTCCAACATTTTACGTACATTTTTTTTTTTGAAAATAACATGCAAAAGTGTTATAGAAACTTTTGTTTCTAACTGCATTTGGTTTAAAATTCCCTAAGTTATAACCAATTTAAAGTAAGGTTTTTCCCATTTAATTTAAATTCATAACATAATTTAATGCTAAATAAAAAACAGTTATTACAAAATACAAACACCATACATATGTATTCAATTTTATTCCATTTAAACTTTAAAGATATATTTACAAAAATTCAAGAAAAATGTTTTCATTCATGACGTCATCAATGTTTTCAGTCAAATATGCTTGCAGCAGCAGCAAGAAATGATACTTTTACTTTTTAATCAACTTTAAAAGAACAAATTTTTTTTTACAGTACATGAAAATTCTACAATTAATAAAAAAAACTGCAAAATTGACGAAAAAATGGGATTTTATCGAAAAACCAGTGGGGGTACGCGTACCTCCGCCACTACACCCCTGGTATCGAGGGTAAGGGGTGCCCGGGCAGTAGTGTGGTTTTTCGCCCAGTGTAAATTGTGTCTGGAGCATGGTGTTATTTTTCGTCCTCGCCTTACCGTATTTTTTTTTATTAAAAAGGGACATAAACGCACAAATGCTTTTGTCTGCATGGCAACCCTTTAAGACTGGCGCCGGGCAACTGAACCTCACTTACCCCCTCCCGGTTTCTGCATCGATCGAACATTACATCTTTCGTTGCCTGTCCTCGAGTAGGTATGGTGTCGAAAATCGGAGTGTAGAGTATTTGCCTAGGCAGTGGCGTCGAGTCTGGGGAAGCGAGGGAGGCAGCCGCCTTCCTACTTTTTTTATGGAAAAATTAAATTTGTATTTCATTTTAGCTGCCTAAAACTAGGAATTATAAAAATGCAATAGTGTTCGGGAAAACTAGCTAATTTTTTAACTAAATTCTTAAATTTTTTTGTCTTCCCCCTATACTCCCGGGTCTTTTGGATCTCTATAAATTTTTTGCCCCCTCACTTTTTCCACTCAATCGCCGAAACTGTGCCTAGGTACTATCTCGTCATCTGACTCGGGGCAGGATTTGCATATTTTAACGCCCTATGTCAAAGCTCTCCCCTGCTAGGTCTGTGCTCCCCGCTCAAAAGGTTGTTTCAGACTTTACAGCTTAATACATGATAGATACGAAAGACAGCGATAAATGATATCTTTCGCAATTCGTGTCAAACTTACATTAAACTTCATAAACAAGCCACAATTTATGTATGTTTCATTTTATAATAAAATTTCCCTCTTCTCGTATTATTTGGCGAATATACTCTTGTCAGTTTTCTGATGACAGCTTTCGGGCATACCTGTGTATTGTCCTACCGCCACGAGAAAAACCCCAGTCACCGGACATGCTGATGGCGGTCGTTATGGGAACGAGATATCCCACTGCATTTTGGGGGTGAAGTAAAGGACTTTATTTCATTTCACGCAGATAGAATCGACAGAAGTCTCATTTCGCTTTGTACTTCGGTCGAAAATGAATTCCTAGCCTAACGAAGTGCGCTTAGTTTGCCAAATGTTGCTGTTGATTTCTTCGACTCGTCTACTTGCGGTAACCCTGTTCAGAGTTTTTCTCGTGGCGGTAGCACAGTAAACTGAACTGTATATAAAAGTAGTAATGATATACTAAATAACGTGCTTTCTATCAGTAAATATCTTGAAGTCGAGCAATACGAGTGTCATCAGTCACTTGGAATTACTATTGTTGAGTAAAATCTGGAATTTCCCTTTTTCCGTGGTTTACGCTGAGTGGGTTAGAGAGACGTTGCGAATTCATTTTGACTGAGAGCAAGACGGCTCAAGCTGTAGAGAAGGCTGCGTTAATGTACCGTTCACTTTATTTAATGTGTTCAGCATTTTATATGACCTTTTCAAAATCATTTTGAAACTATTTGGTTGTTATTTCTTCAGTACAAACGCCTTCTCCAACTACTGTGCCAGGGCCTAGGTTGGCCCTATGAGAAATCCATCCCTGATCTGACTTGTACTTGTGTAGCTTCAAAATGGGACGATAATTTAAAGTAATAAAACAATATTCTCTAATGACAAAATTATGGACTGTCATCTCAACAAATTCAAAGCTATCTCAAAGGTATGAACTTGCACAAACAGATAGTTTTTAATATTACGGAGATAGTTTGTATTACCACTTTCTGGCTTTAAAAAAAAGGAGAGGGGTTTTTTTTTTTTAATATTTTCAATTAGTTTGATCGATATATTTTTATGAAGAGAAGCTCCCAATATTAGGTCTCTAAATTTTTAATTCCTATGAACTTACTTTTTATTGCTTTCATTTTCAATGTTATGAAAAAATGCTATTTGAAAGTGATTGAACTCGTTTGCATATAAATTTCGGTTCAGAAGAAATTGATTGTTTCATTGATTAAAGGGGTTTAAAACTGCAGCAGTAATGCTGAATTATTTTTAAAATAATATTTAGATGTATATTATCAATAACTACTTAAGCAGCACAAATAATCATGTAATTCATTAAAAAACTATTGAATTTAATTGGTATAAAAGAGAGATTTGAAAATATTCTTCATTAAAATTTAAGTTTAATACAATTAGTTCTCACAGCATCATATATCTAAAACTTCTCATAAATAATATTCTATTCTTCAACCGAATGATTGAGGACATATTAATAATAGTTCTGACAAATCTGAACAAAGAATAATATAAATAATTATGTATGTTACTTGAGCACATTTTAGAATTGATAATATCCTTACATGCTATGTGCTTGATCTATGAATTTTATATGACTTCCTGCTGGAGGCATTTGATTTAAATAAAAAACAAAAAATCTCTGATCATCAGTTAGGATCAAATTATGATACTTGAAACTGTCTAATAAATGAGATATTTTGAAATGGTTTTCTCCACTTGTATCAACATCAAAAAGGTAGATTTTTTTTTTCAATTTTTATTACAATTTTTTCGTATTTCAAATCAATAAGATACTTATTTTTTTATATGTACCATTAAAATTGTACTTGTATCTGAATATCTGCTGCTTCATAATATTATCAATCAATAATATTTGTTCATACTACAATTACAATTACTTTACTACAATTTGTTAATTAGTCTTCTGATATTTTTTAACAAAATCTAATACATATTTATATCATTAACTAAATTCCTAAGGACAGCAATTGATCATGTTCTAATTGCATAGAAAAGCAATAAAAGTTTGGATTATTTGGGTTTCTATTCTGTCAGTCTTTTTAAATCAGCATACAAATATCATGTTTCTGATTGAAATGTTTTAACAAGTTTACCAAAACAAGTTCATTTAAGAACTTGTGCCAGTCAAGTATACAAAATTATAATATAAATTTTATTCATTAATAATTTTAATTAGTTTTTCAGTTTTAAATGCACATCAAAATGTAAGGAAATGTATAATTGCACTTCAGTTTAAAAGTAGGCTACACTTGGTACATGGAACTATAATTTGAATGCTTTTCACTATAAATTTGATGCTTTACACTTGGTGCATGGAACTATAACTCCAAAATCAATAATCTTTCATGACTTGAGTTCTAAAAAAGTACTTGAAAAATAATACTATTTTTTATAAATTGCAACTTTTTTCCATAAATTAAAGAAATTCATTCACTTAGTCACATTTTTTGTAAAAAATAGGGTAAAAATAGTGACCTTCAGTTTGAAAAGAGGCAAAAAAGAGGTTTATAGACACAGTTATGCTAGCAAAGTGGAAAGTATAAGTTTTAGGGTGAAAAGTAAATTATGCAAGTAATAACATTTTTTTCTTGTGTTTATCATATTTTTTCAACTTTGAAATACTTTTACATGCTGAATAAATTTAATGTAGTGGAAAAAAAAAGAGAAGAAAAATTGGAACCAAGAAAAATTGGCAAGAAACACGTGGATACTGTAAACTCTACATTTATCCTTCCCAATTGCCATTCCATTTTAAGGGTTATTATTCACAAAGAATGTTGTATTTAGAACAGAAACCTGACAAGCAACATCACAAAGCATGTTTCTGCAGTAAACTTTTTTCAGTTGTTTACATTACTGAACAGCAAGTTGTTAGAAGGTTAATCTAGTGTTGTAGTTATAATTCTATGGTTTTGCGCAATGTTTTCTGATCGCTTGTTTTTTAAAATGGCTAATTATAGTTTGAAAGATGAATCTCCAGCAAAAAAGATATTACTGATGAAAAGAAATATAAAGCAAGAATGAAAGCTTAAAGATATAATGGGAAATAGTTCCCATCGAAGTCTGTTGCTGGTGAGATTATGTGCAAATGTCCTCAGTTTTACAAAAAAAAGCTGTGAACTCGCATGAAACAGTTGAAAGAACTGTTCCCAAGAACCGAAGAATCCTATTCAAAGTCTTATCTTAACCTTACCTTCAACATAGACAGGGAACACCAAGATCAGTAGTTCCATAGACAAAGTAGATGTGAAACAAGTTTCTTTTCACTGTATTATTAATTTCATTGTTTTCAAAATAGCTAGAGAAGCCGAGAAGTTTTCAAGGGAATGTAGAAGGTATTTTGATAAATTTTGGCAAAATTCTTTTCATTGCCTGATAAACAGTTTTTATAGTTTCAAGTTAAACATATCTTTCAAAATCTAAAATATATGGGTATTTTAAATTTATTTGAGCATTAAGAGATACTTTGAAATAAAAATCATCTAGCATAGTTAAAATTGTACAATGCAGAAAAATTTACTAAACAAGATGAGGTAAGGATTAGTATTACAGTCGTATACAGATTTTATTAGTATAGAGATTGACTAGAAGGTATATTAACATATTAGGCTGTAGACTTGTAGGCTGAAGCACTTTCATACTGCTGTAGATTTTATAATGATTCAAATTAAATAATGATTCCTGTAAAACTGTTATGAAAGAAGTAGAGAGGGGGAGCAATTCAGTAACACTGAAGTTTAAAATAAAAATCCCCGTAATTTTAAATGAACAATACATAATGAAAGTTGACATAGGAACAGGTTTTCATTGTTATTTTTAAAACAAACTACAAATAGACAGAAAGACATGAAAAACAAGTTCAATGCAAAATGAATAGCTTATTTCAGAAACTCATCTAGAGGTATCTTTATGAATCTTCACATAAAACATAATTTTGTGCCGAATCTTTTCAACTGCCATTCCATTTTATTGGTTATTATTTATAATGAATAATTGCATTTAGAGCACAAACCTGAAAAGTAACATCACTGCAGTAAACTTGTTTTCAGCTGCTTACAGTGGTGAATCCAGGAGGTCATGGAAATGGGTAATACAGGAAAGTTTTTATAATACAAAAATCAGTCCTGTAAAGCCATCACCAGACATTAGTCCATTGCTCCATTTGTTATCAAATCGAGACCGAGCTACAATAAAAAATTTTATTGTAAGCAATATAAGAATATTGAATAAATTTTACAGTTCAAGTGTACAGTGTTAAAAAAAAATTCTCTGAAACAAAATGACTCTCTATTCTGAAACATACTAAAGTAAGTTTTGTTTACATATAGTGATTGGTGATTTGTTTTCATTTAACAACTTTATAAAAGACAATGTATAAATCCAACTTTTGATTTTTTTTTTTACCAGTTGCATAAATAATTCAAAAGTATCAAATTGTTACCTAGGTTGTGAATGATTGCATTAATCTGACAGTACAGAATTGAACAAAACAATTTTATGGGTATTTAATTTTAAAAGGAAAAAAATTATGCTAGGCATCAGCACTATATTCAGCAAGTAAATCCATATATTCGAAGGTAACAGTTAAATCTGAATACTCACTCGCAAATAAATCAGAACTATAAAATCGTGGTCATTAATTATTAAATTAAGCTGAAAGCAAAATTTTACGAAATTGAATTAAACATTTTCATACGCAATTATTTGATTTAAAAAGAAAATAATCATTCAACAAATAACGATATATTGATTTAAAATTCAGAAGAATTCTTAAAATTAAAAATGTTTAATTGATTACCTTAGATGAAATTCACATGTTAGCTTATACTATACATACCAACACAAATATTTAACTTATTTTCTTTCCAAGAAATATCTGAATAGTTTTCATGCAATGAGTAACGATTTCAGTTTAAATTCAGGAAACTAATTAATTCACATTTTCATTATAAATGAGATAAAAATCAATCTTTGTAGAGCAATACTGACGTAAATTCTCCACTATCGACTGAACTGCGCGAGCGGTAAACAGGTGGTTACATTTTTGATCATACGATTTGACCCAGTCCCGTCAAAAGGGAGAAATGTGACAGCTGGTTTGGCGGTCAGAATACCAAGGGGTCTATTCTGGTACCCCCGGTTGGGTTGGGAGACGTCACTT
>BGPR01030249.1:0-18780 GCA_013235015.1 Araneus ventricosus
GCTTAATTATATAAGGTTTATGGCTATCGCTATTGTTTTTCTTCTCCTATTTCATCTGTATTTTCTTTTTTGTATTAAAATATCTGTCTTTTATATTTTATTGGAAGATGCAGCGTTTTTGCTCCATTCTGTCTAATACAAGGTTTAATTTTTAACTTTATTTATTTTTTATATCTTTTGTTAAATTGTTTTGCATGTTCTTGTTACTTATATTGCAATTTTTTTCCAGAAAAGTTAATTTCTTAGCTGGCAGCATTTAAATTATCTTCCTTTAAAACTTTACTTCCGAAATATTACTTGTTTGCTAATAAAATAATTTCTGTAAATATTTTTGAGTATTTAATTGGTGATATCTTAAGAATCATCATGTCGGTGACCATCGATCCCCTAATGATAAATTATTAATTCAAAACAATTAAAAATGGTTGGTCGTTTTGGTTTTAATATGGTGAATAATATACAAATAGAACTGTCATGTTCATTTTGTGGTGTGAATTATCAAAATTCTATTTTAATCTATAAAAATTATTCTCATATAAACTTTAAAAATTAAATTGAAATTTAATGCAGCTGCTTCCATAAAAACTTATTAATGCATATTTCTTTTTTTACAATGTTAATTCATATGTGAGTTACTAATAAATCTTTCAGTATAAATTTAGTATTATAAGTCTATTTTTAAATACTTTCTTACACATAGATTTAGAGCAGGCAGATAAGTGGAACACAGAAAGCAATAAAAGTTCATTAAAATACTCAATGCAAGATGAAAATCCCTTGAAAAGAAAGACAGATGTAACAATTATTATTAGCGAAATCACAAAAAATATATAAATTGGCAAAACATGTCTGATTTATTACTCAAGTTCCAATTTGCAAAATAATTAAGGAAAATTCATTTTACAATTTCTTAGATCCTTTCTGAATTTGATTAAAGAGAAATTGAATGCAATTATTTTCTTCTTTTTCAATTTTGACACCTTTAATAATCTTTCACACAAGCTAATAAATGAATTAATAACATTTCCTGGCTAAAATCTAATTTAAAAACTGGAGAAATCCATTTCTGTATTTTAAGTAATCATTAAAATGCAAATCTGAAAGCTCTCCTTTAATTAAGATAGGTTTTGAAGAAGTTGATTAGAATGATGGCATCCGATTCCCCTTCGGCGATAATTACACGGAGAAATATTGCAGTATAATTAGGTTTCTTTTCCAATGAGGATCAAAAGAATCACGATGTATTTGTGAAAATAGAAAAATGTGAAGATTCGGTTTACAGAAGCATTGACTTCGCTGAGAGCATAATAAATGTATAAAGCATTTTTTAACCATTTAACAAAAATTCAATGTAATAACCCAATATATTTTTTAACTAAATGGATATGATTGCTAATTGCATTTCCGAAGGTTTTTATATGAATAGAAATTGGTACATAGGCATTGTAAAGATTAAGGTTTTTCATGAAATTATTATTGAACATAGTTATGAAATCTGAATGAATTTTGGATTCACGATCCTAAACTGCTCATATGGGAGCGTTAATTGATAAGCAAAATTTAAGAATTTACAATTCGTTCTTCCAGAGAGTACTCATAATTTTGCGAAGTTTAGTTACTTATAATTAGGTTTCTTTTGCAATGAGGATAAAAAGAATCACGGTGTATTTGTGAAAATAGAAACATGTGAAAATTCGATTTACAGAAGCATTGACTTCGCTGCGAGCATAATAAATGAATAAAGCATTTTTTAACCATTTAATAAAAATTCAATGTAATAACCTGTTAGATTGCAATAATTGCATCTACATCAATTTTCGGCTTTCCCAACATTTTTAAATCTTTGCCACAAAAATTTAGTTAGCATTGCGTGGCAACTTGGGCAACTTTTGAAATTCAAACGGGTATTTTTGGCAGTTTTACTTAAAATCTAAATTTTTCTTAATTATTTACTTGGTAATTAACTTAATTATTAATTGTCTTGACATTTGTTGTCATTTAATTCAATTTCTTAACTTTATTAATTTTTAATCAAATTATTTCAATGGGACTATTTCCCCGACATCTTGTTCCGCGGAGGAATTTGGGTATGAACAGTAGATAGCCTCTCTCTGGAAGCGGTTTTCTTTGTTCCTTTTTGAACTGTGATTCAAGTGACACAGACGTTTGAGCCGGCAGCTGTAAGCCCGAGGGCCTTTAACGGCTCTCGGGACCTGTTCCCACCTGTCCTTGACGAAATTTTTTTTCCGTTATAAACTCTATTTGAAGTATGCTTGTAGCTGTAACCATTTATATAATTTATCAGATGTAGCTGATAGAAAGACAAGTTCTACGTAAGAACGATGACAAGATGTTCAACGATTTTTGAGCGTGAGTGCTTCTGTGATTTCTAAAACTGTATGGAAACAAAGAAATGCCGAAATGAAGTGCAGTAACCTATTCGTAAAAATGCTTCACTGAAGAGCTATGAGAAATGTTCTACAATTTCAAAAGTCAACGGTTGTGCATTGACGTCAGCCAGCTACATCCATCATGTGTTTTACTTCAATATGCTGATATGTGAATTCCGTTTTTCTGCGTTTAAAGTATGAGTTTAACTATTTTTAAGATTTCACCTCTTCAACGTCCTGTCGTGGAGTGAATCTAAATCTACAACATCGTTTATTTTTGCTACAGCAGTGTGAAGTAAACGAGTACATCTAATTACAGCTATTATCTGCAAATTCTGCTAGGTGTGTCACACAGTAACAAAATTTTCAGTTATATTTCATCTATGAACTCCGTTCGGAAATTGAAGATGTTTTGATGTTGTAATAATCGTCATGGTGGGTGTATGAGTCTGCAGAGATTTCTTCTTTTTATTAATTTTATCTGTGGTAGCTACTGCATTTTTGTCTGCTTAATGTGTATTCTATTTTTGTGCATCTAAATATTAATCACATATATTTTTATTTGGCAGTAAAAAAATTATCTATTTAAAAATTGGTAAAATAAAAATTATTTAAAGTCAAAACTAATTGAATTTGTCTCATTTACAACGCAGTACTTATTATGTGTTTTCAGGTTTATTTTTAGTAGCCCAACATGCAGATACCTGAAAGGTAGGTTTCGAATATAAGGGTGAAATATGAATTGTATTTTATTGTGTAATTTAAAAATAAAACTATACGATCACCTATGGTACCCATCCAATATAATAGTGTCTATTAATAGGTACAGATCTAATATAACCCAATATATTTTTTAACTAAATGGATATGCTTGCTAATTGCATTTCCGAAGGTTTTTAAATGAATATAAATTGGTACATAGGCATTGTAGAGATTAAGGAATTTCATGAAATTGTAATTGAACATAGTTATGAAATCTGAATGGATTTTGGATTCACGATCCTAAACTGCTCATATGGGAGCGTTAATTGATAAGCAAAATTTAAGAATTTACAATTCGTTCTTCCAGAGAGTACTTATAATTTTGCGAAGTTTAGTTACTTATAATTAGGTTTCTTTTGCAATGAGGACCAAAAGAATCACGATGCATTTGTGAAAATAGAAAAATGTGAAAAGTCGGTTTACAGAAGCATTGACTTCGCTGAGAGCATAATAAATGTATAAAGCATTTTTTAACCATTTAACAAAAATTCAATGTAATAAACCAATATATTTTTTACCTAAATGGAAATGATTGCTAATTGCATTTCCGAAGATTTTTAAATGAATATAAATTGGTATATAGGCAATGTAAAACTAAGTCAAGGTCTTTCATGAAATTATAATTGAACATAGTTATGAAATCTGAATGGATTTTAGATTCACAATCCTAAACTGCTCATAGGCGAACGTTAATTACTATGCAAAATTTAAGAATTTCCAATTCGTTCTTCCAGAGAGTGCTTATAATTTTCCGACATTTAGTCACTTATAATTAAGTTTCCAAAATGAAGCATTACTGTGATGACTTAAGAGAAAAAAAATACGGACATCTCAAAATTCGCATTTTGGAACGGGGTCTGATTTCTTAACACCGTCCAATTTATGTTCGAAACACTATAAATGAATTAAAAATTACGTCTAAAACATATTAAGTAATTAGTTAATTCTTTCAATGCTAAAGCGCTCAAAACGCCACTTTAAGCAAAGCACGGCGATCGCCCGAAACGTTCGTATTTCCTTTCGTCCCCCTCCCCCATTCGTTAAATGTGCTTGGCTCATTCTCCGCACATTGTTCCTTAGAGAGAAATACACTGAAGGAAACCGAACCATTTCCTTGTAAAAATCCCCCTAATAGCCACCGACTAACCCGAGTACACTTTCGTATATCAACCCCTTAAAGCGGGACATTCACCACTAAGCCACCCCACTTTTTCAGGCACACAAGATCCCAAACCCCTTCATTAATTGAAGAAACCAATGGGAAACCGATGAAACCAAGGGAAAAGTTGGAATTCCATTGGGTTGGGATTTTTATTCGGTCCACTGGACCATTAAACTGAAATACGATATTCGGTTGGGGGCAGAGCCTCTCTCAAAAAAGCGAAAACCACAAAATGGGGGAGGGGAAGAATTGGCCAGTCTGTGGAAAGCAGGTTGTTGTTTCATGTCCCCCTGGCCCAAGATTAGACCAGGTCCATGACACCATGTCGCTCTAACAACTCCACAAGTCCTCTGCCCTCCCCACTCCACAGCTGCCTCGAAGAGGCGCCAATGCAGTCCATGATATGGGCAGCAGAAGCAGGACAGGAACAAGGGCAAGAAGAAAAAGTCTTTTCCTTATCGATGAATTTTAAGCTTTTAATGTTTCCACTACGCAACCTGACCAATGCAGTCTGAGCGGATCTTGTGCCTACGGACTGTGGAGACAGACCAGGACGGTTCCCGGCATACCAATCATGTGTGGGAGGATTTCTCCAAGCAGAATTTGCTATAGCCTTGTGAATAGAATATATTTCGGACGTGAAGAGTTCGCTAGAGGATGCAGAAGGAAGAGCACTTCCCTCTTTCGCAAGCACGTCTGCCTCCTCATTGCCAAATACTCCAACATGGGATGGAATCCATTGGAAGCAAACTCTACTTTTCTGCGAAAGTGTAGCAATTTTGGAGACAACTTCTTGACCGGTTTTTTCTCGAATTTCCGTCCAATTTTTTAAGTATTGAATTGAACTCTTGCTGTCCGTCAAAACATAGATGTCGCTATTTTCAAAATGTAGGGCAAAATTTAAGGCTTCTCGGATGGCAAGAAGTTCCGATCTGAAAACCGAACAGTTATCTGGGTTGCGAAATCTACAGCGGAAAACCAAACCGTCCTCGGCCTTAGCATAAACGCCGCTGCCAGTTCTACCTGGGTCCGATTTACTCCCATCAGTATAGAGTACCAGGGCCTGAGAAGGGATGTTGTTGATTAGTTCCAGTGACAATTGCCTCATCATCTCTGGGTGCTGAGTGTGCTTAGGGGCAATAGACAATAATTGGTCATTAAAACTAACTCTATCCAAAGAGGCATTTGGCGTCAAGCATCTAAAAGGGATACATGGTTCAATGTTAAAATCCAAGAGACCTCGTTTCCACATAACCTCCACAGGGCTGTCCTTTTCAGTCTCTGGTAACGCAGGTCGATGGGGAAAGTGGGAAGTAGCTTAGGGGATCAGGTTGCCTGCCCTGAGGTGCACCCGTGACTGCCCCCCCCCCCAAATTTTATTGGTTGAAAATGGAAAAAGTCTGCTAAAAATCCATCTGGATTGGAGCAGATGGATGGTGAATGCCCAGCTTAAGAATACGAACTGTCTTTTTGAGGTGGGTAGGGAATTTCTCGCATCATTGAAATAAGAACTTTGGCTTTTCACTATTCTGATAATTCAGAGGAATTAAATAGGGTAAATATGAAGATCAATAAAAGCGATGAATGTCGAAATAAACCAAGTTCCTGCTAGCATAATTAAATGGTGAAATATTAAGGATTAAACTGACTTTACGATCGAGACTCTAGCAGTATTCTAATTTGCATTTGATGGTGAATAGCGGTTGATCTGGAGTTTAGGGTGCGTACTCAATTCGTTTCCCTTAAGCTCGCCAATTATTTGTCCCCAAGAGAGAAAGTGCCAGAACATTTGTTTTAGATGCGAGTTGGAAATTTTTTCGGTATCGTTTGCGCATGCGTCGTTTGTTTACCGGTCTACGGCGCATGCCCGTAATTTCTCCTCATTTTCATTGGTCCACTGTGTGCTCTCTTTAATTTGATTGGTTGGCGTACGAATTTGAATAATTCTTCGTTTGGAATTTTAGATCATTTACCAAACGATTTTTTTCAATAACCGTTCGCTTCTCTCCTGAAGATTTTCTTTCATAGAGTTTGCTGATTCTCCTTCTCTGTCTTGCTGATTATGGCTTCCAAATATACAATAAGGAAAGTTTTTTCTTGAAACAAAGGTTCCCTTGCTGCGTTTCATCGTATTCAGACGTCGTGTGTTTCATGCGTTCGTGCTTTCCCTGTGGGTTTCGCTACTCAATGAAAAAGCGAAGCTACGAGGGGCCCGCTTTGCTGAAAGCGAAGCCGCTGATGCTTTTTTTTAAGTTAAAATAATTTGCCCGGTGCACACTTGTAATGCCGAAGGCATTGCGTGCTCAATCTCCCGTTTGAAAAAGCCGTAGGCATCGAATGCGCAGGTGATCTATAAAAAACTCACCGCGCATCCTAAACAGTGTTTGGCGACGGCAAATAAAATTGCGCCAAAGAAAATTGGCGAGAAAATTGTACGCTCTCTAAACTCCAGGTTTACCTGAATTGTTACTATTCACAGATGTGCGATGGAATTCCAGCCCTAATTTATGAAGAGATAATGAAAGGTTTTAAAAAACTAAGTAATTAGAATAATAGTTTAACTAGGAAGCTTATGATGCATGTAGGCAGATTCGGACAGAAGATCATGTGAAATAATTCACTAATAATGAAATCTAAGTTCTTTGTGAGGAAAAGAACTGAGACGTGTTTTCTTCTATTATTTCTAAAAACAACTAAATAAAATTTAGCTTTTTCTGCTACTACGAGTACAACTGCTACTATTGAGTTCATTGTTATTTATAGGTGTGGAACTCGAAAAAGTAACTTTTCCTCCATTTCAGCGTAGGACTACGTTCCTCCCATTGGGGTCTCGGGAAGGAAATTGATTTACACGCCAAAACGAAACAAAACTTGGTATGGGAGATCCTCTATATCTCGGTAACTATATATGGTAAAAACATAACTAATGTCTTATTTTAGAGATAAAGGGTAACAACAGAAGTTACAAAAAAACATTGAGAATCGGAATTTTAATTCAGCGATTACTGAGTCGCAAAGTTGAGCAAAAATACGCATGAATTGGTGACGCGATCCTTTATATCTCGGTAACTACATACGTTAAAAACAAAACTAATGTCTTATTTTAGAGATAAAGGGTAACAACAGAAATTACAAAAAAAAACTTATTTAAACTTAAAAACTTACGAGAAACTTCGAGGAACAAAAGAATCACGCGAGTAAAGTAATCTTATGCCTTTAACATCGGCTGTTGTTTTGAAAAGACAGTCTCCCGTCATTTTTTCTTCTAGGAATTAAGGAAGATATCTGTTAATTACTCTTTGCCCACTCTCAATTGGTGGCCAATATAGATTGTACATACCGCATTTGTGCTGTGCTAGTAGACACACCTGGTGAATTAAGCATTCCTTACTGGATGAAAGCTAGTTTTTTGAAATTTTCGGTGGTGCAAAAAGTGTGTTTTTTCTGCGATAATAATCACCGAAGTTATTGAGAAAAATATTAATACACCGATAAATTTTTAAATAATAATTGTTATGTGGTAATGTTAATATGGAGCGTTGGCATACTCTGCCGTCCTGGACAAAGGAAGAAGTGCGAGCTGTTAGCGGCATAAATGGGCCCATGAGGAGGGAGCTGATGATGAAGCCTATAACCAGCTTTCTAAAGTGTTTGCTCCATGTTCTGGACAAAAGAAGAAGTGCGAGTTGTTAGCGGCATAAATGGGCCCATGAGGAGGGAGCTGATGATGAAGCCTATAAACAACCTTTTGAAGTGTTTGCTCCAGGTCTGGACAAAGGAAAGTGCGGAAAGCTCTTAGCGGCATAAGCAGGTCCCATGAGGAGGGAGCTGATGATAAAGCCTATAAACAACCTGGAAGTGTTGCTCAGGTCCTGGACAAGGAAGAGACCTGGCGACTCTTGCTTGGCATAAATGGGTCCATGAGGGAGGGGAGCCACTTTGAGTAGAAGCCCTATAAACAACCACTTTTGAAGTGTTTGCTCCAGGTCCTGGACAAGGAAGAAGTGCAGGCTCTTAGCGGCATAAACGGGTCATGGGGAGGGGCTGATGATGAAGCCTATAAACAACCTTTTGAAGTGTTTGCTCCAAGTCCTGGACAAAGGAAGAAGTGCGAGCTCTTAGCGGCATAAATGGGCCTAAGAGGAGGGAGCTGATGATGAAGCCTATAACCAGCTTTCTGAGGTGTTTGCTCAGGTCCTGGACAAAGGAAGAAGTGCAGTATTAGCGGCATAAATGGGCTATGAGGGAGGGAGCTGATGATCAAACCTATAACCAACCTTTTGAAGTGTTTGCTCCATGTCCTGGACAAAGGAAGAAGTGCGAGGTCTTAGCGGCATAAATGGGCCCATGAGGAGGGAGCTAATGATGAAGCCTATAACCAGCTTTTTGAAGTCTTGCTCCAGGTCCTGGACAAAGGAAGAAGTGCGAGCTGTTAGCGGCATAAATGGGCCTATGAGGAGGGAGCTGATGATAAACCTATAAACAACCTTTTGAAGTGTTTGCTCCAGGTCCTGGACAAAGGAAGAAGTGCGAGCTCTTAGCGGCATAAATGGGCCTATGGGGAGGGGCTGATGATGAAACCTATAAACAACCTTTTTTTGAAGTGTTTGCTCCAGGTCCTGGACAAAGGAAGAAGATGCGAGGCTCTGGCATAAATGGGCCTATGAGGAGGGGAGCTGGTAGTGAAGCCTATAAACCTTTTGAAGTGTTTGTTCAGGTCCTGGACAAGGAAGAAGTGCTAGCTGTTAGCGGCATAAATGGGCCTATGAGGAGGGAGCTGATGATGACCTATAAACAACCTTTTGAAGTGTTTTGCTCCAGGTCCTGGACAAAAGGAAAAGTGCGAGCTGTTAGCGGCATAAATGGGCCTATGAGGAGGGAGCTGATGATAAAACCTATAACCAACCTTTTGAAGTGTTTGCTCCATGTCCTGGACAAAGGAAGAAGGGCGAGGTCTTAGCGGCATAAATGGGCCCACATGAGGAGGAAACTAATGATGAAACCTATAACCAGCTTTTGATGTTGCTCAGGTCCTGGACAAAGGAGAAGTGCGAGCTGTTAGCGGCATAAATGGGCCTATGAGGAGGGCTGATGATAAAACTATAAACAACCTTTTTTGAGAGTGTTTTGCTCCAGGTCCTGGACAAAGGAAAAGTGCGAGCTCATAGCGGCGCCGTGGGTCCATGAGGAGGGAAGGCTGATGATGAAGCCTATAAACAACCTTTTTTGGGAAGTGTTTGCTCAGGTCTGGACAAAGGAAAGTGCAGGCTCTTAGCGGCATAAATGGAGCCCATGAGGAGGGAGCTGATGATGAAGCCTATAACCAGCTTTCTGAAGTGTTGCTCAGGTCCTGGACAAAGGAAAGTACGAGCTGTCAGCGGCATAAATGGGTCCATGAGGGAGGAGCTGATGATGAAGCCTATAAACAACAGCACGAGTGTTTGCTCCAGGTCCTGGACAAAGGAAGAAGTGCGAGCTCTTAGCGGCATAAATGGGTCCATGAGGAGGGAGCTGATGATGAAGCCTATAAACAACCTTTTTGAAGTGTTTGCTCCAGGTCCTGGACAAAGGAAGAAGTGCAGGAAGCTCTTAGCGGCATAAATGGGCCTAGAGGAGGGAGCTGATGGTGAAGCCTATAACCAGCTTTCTGGGAGTGTTGCTCCAGGTCTGGACAAAGGAAGAAGTGCGAGCTGTTAGCGGCATAAATGGGCCTATGAGGGAGGGGAGCCTCAGTGATGAAGCCTACTAAGCAACCTTTTGAAGTGTTTGCTCAGGTCCCTGGACAGGAAGAAGTGCGAGCTCTTGGCAGCATGGGCCCTAAGAGGAGGGAGCTGATGATGAAGCCTATAACCAGCTTTTTGAAGTGTTTGCTCCAGGTCCTGGACAAAGGAAGAAGTGCGAGCTGTTAGCGGCATAAATGGGCCTATGAGGAGGGAGCTGATGATAAAGCCTATAACCAGCTTTTTGAAGTGCTTGCTCCAGGCTTTATGTTAAAGCAAATGGTATCGACAGTTCAGGAGTTTGGCCAAAAGCTAGACAGAGCTACACCTGGATGGACATCAACAGTCGCCAGAGAGGAAAGCATAAGTTCTGTAGAGCCACATATTTTGGCTCTGATGTAGAAGTGAAGACAGTCTTGAAGAGGTTCTGTAGGACACATATGTTTTATTCAGCTGAGTTTCGTTTCAATCGAAACGCATTATGGAAAACGTATTGTGATGTACATCCATTAATGAATAATTAGAAAATAAAATAAAACACCAATTTTTACATTCGCAGACTATTATATATCTTGAACGGAAGCAGTGACCTTATTTTACATTTCAGAGAAACCTATTCGGCTATTACACATTTTAAAAATAAAGGTGTGATAGTGACACTTTTATGAGTGCAAGAATAATTAATTTCGATTCGCTACGAACTCTTATATTATAGGTTCCGGTAAATTTTACATTGTTTTTTCCCTTATCGCTCTAGATTGACAGGTTTATTAGAATCATATGCGATATAATCTTTATTTATTAATTCTATTTAAATTTTTATTAATATTTTATTTACCGTTACTTCATCTCAAGTTTACTGATTAAAATCTTCATCCACTCCTCAAAGGATATTGTTTGATTGGATGTTGATTTTTTACAAATCATATATTTCCGAAGAAAAATACTTCGTAAATTGTTACAAATGCAATTACTGAGCAGAAAGAATAGAAGTAAAAGTTTTGCTGGAAAGAAACCTGGAAAACAGCATTTATGTAACTACTAGCTACGTAACCCGGCGTTGCATGGGCTATCTCGAATAATGCGTCATTCCTTGAAGGAGAGAAAAAGTGAGGTCATGTGACACATGCCCAACATTCTCTCCTAAATAAATAAGAAGAAAAGAGCGATTCAGTCTTTCCGTCCGCGTAATGGCTTCAAAATATACTTTTAAAAAATCGCAAAAATAATCTTTATTTTGTAAAATTACGATTCCGGAATTATTTTTTGTCTGACTTTAGTACGGAAGGAATGAGATAACCCAGCGTTGATCGGAATCCGTATTTTTTCATATACCCGCCTCCAGTTTATATGCACATGAAGCAAGATGCACTGAGTACATGAAATCTAAAAGTGAAACCTCATAGAAAACAATAGTTTTAGTAAAAACCCTATATGAGCGATTTAATTTTCCCTGTTTCTTTATACCAATTACCAAAACCCACACAAAACTCTATCCACATTGACTTGTTGCATTGTTCAGGTTTCCATATTGCAACAATACATTTTTTTTTATTTCTGTCAGCGTCACTTTTTTATTGTTGTTGTAACAATGTTCTTTAAAGTAAACGACTTCAACAATAAAATAAATTTTGAATTGCGCTGTAACAATGAAAAGTATTGTTATGAAGTATCCGAAACAATGAAAAGTATTGTTGTAAATTAGTTTTTAATTAATATCTTTTTCACTAATTAAAATTTCGATATTTAAATGGTCGAAATGGATTTCTTGAAATATTCCCCATTTTTGGTACTTTCCGCGCGCTTCTCCGTTCGGCGGTTCGTGAGAAGATAGAAAGACATACATAGGTTTGTTTACCTTCGAATTTTAATAGGATAGATAGAATAGTTTAAGTTTGACGTCACGTTTTAAAGTGACATGAGGGGTATTTTGGGAAGGACCTCGTCATATTGAACCGCTGTCAGATGAAGAGGACACCACCTCAGCTGGCCCCCCTCACCAAACTTCCTCACCACACCAACGGGAGGTCGTTTGGCTCCTACGTATGATTTAACGTGCAACAGGCCTAATACACGAAGGATCTTCAGTGGAATCCGGTTTCGGACTTGGAACCCTCCGGCCCCAAAGCCGAGACCTTACCACTAGACCACGGCAGCCTCAGGAATTATAGAATAGGTAAATGCCATTACCGTCCAAATTACTGTGGATTTATCCATGCAAAATGTGTGGCAATATTTAAAATGGAACCAAAATGGTTACTGTACATACTGAAAATTGAATTTGACAAAATCTTTTCCGCTTAAGGTAAAAGTGAATATGAAAAATGATGTTATTTCTAACCTGCTTTCGTAAAAACAATTCTATAAAGCAGGTTTTATTGAACTGTATCTTAAGTCTCAACTAATTATTTTCTCAAAGAAATTTTTCAAGTATTTTCAAAACGCATCATTTTCCGGGCTTCAGTATTAGGGGTGTAATTGTTGAAGGTCAAACTTCCTACAGATTTTAAGGATCAATTAATAAAGCAAGACACGCTTTTTGCTGAAATAAGGATAATTTTCTCCATTATCTGCGAACAATACTTTGTGTTTTTATATTTGAAGAATCTAAAAATCCCATTTTCTCCGTCTGTAAAAATGCGGCATAAAAAATTCACGTATAAGTGAATTACATGTACCAATTCTTTAACCACATGTCTCGAACATCTCTTAGCCACAGCCCCAATGGATTTGAGTAAAATATTTTACATGGCATATATCTCTTTTACTATACAAAAAATTCCTTCATCGTGGTTGCGTTAATTCATGTTAAAAGTAGTTTTTACTCGCTAAGGGATTTTATGCTTTAAGAAAGAAGAGATTCAATTTGAAATATAAAAACATTTCTTTCAGAACATTTAAATCGACTTTTCCGTTGGAAAAAAAAAGAGCAATTGAAGTTTGATTGAATTTGAAACTTTTAAAGAATTTGTCTCGGGAATTATGGAGAATAAAAAGTAGTTTTATCAGATTAAACAATTATAATTTTTAAAATAAAAGTTTTTAGGGAGTTAGATGTGTTAATTTTTCTTTCTAAGATTTAATCACACCATGGAATGTTTATGTTAGATTGGAAGTTTTTAAGTCTTATGAAATTAAAGTTTTATGGAAAAAGTTGCTTTAAATTTATAAACAAATTAATGAAAAAGTTGATGCTTGTATAAAATATTCTGAACAGATAATTTTGAAAGGTGAAATATAGTCCGGTTTTATTCGTCAGAATGTCTCTCTGATAAACATTTCAAGTTTTCCTGTTAAAAAATATTATTTATAAAAAATATAAATTTTCTGCCTTTACACCAATCTCCTTAGATAGAATAAGAATGAATTTATTTTTCAAATTTACCTCTCAAATTAAAGAATAATTTTGAGATCTGAAAATATCTTGCAAGTAGATGCATCTTAATGGGCATTGATTATGTCAGCCTAATACTATTTTATGTTCGACATGTTTGATATACAAGGCTAATATAAAAGATTCATTCATTTTCAATACGCTATATATTCAAAAGTATAACACGTACAAATATGAGTGATATATAAGGTGTGCACAAAGGAAAAGGAGACCTTAGCTGTACCGGCGTTGTATCAAATTCCAGTGAGTTAATGTGCTAGCCGATAGATGGCGTGATGGTATTTCCAGTTGTAACTGCGTAGCTAACGGCCTCGCATCCCTCAATATCCTCATTTCTGGACAGTTGTTTCCGCAGTTCGTTGCATGATGGATTCCTCCAGATCAGCACAGAGAGCAGTTATCCAATTTCTTCGCGCAGAAGAAGAGCATGCTTCACAAATTTATCGCAGGATGAAAGAGGTGTTCGGAAAGCAGTGTCTCGCACGGTGCACCATATTCCGGTGGTGTCAGCGTTATGAGGCGGGACGTCTAAACATCAAGGACTTGCTGCATACACCCTGGGCAGGCGCACGTTGTGACCAACAGTGCCACAATTTCGGCTGTGGATGAGCTCATATGGCAGAAATTGCTGTTGAACTGCCAATTAGGAAAGGAACTGTGCATCACATAATCCACAAGAAACTTGGTTATGGCAAAGTTTGTGCACAGTGGGTGTCCAAGCATCTGGTTCATCTGTGTCAAGGAATTACAGGACACCGTGGAAAACTGGATCCGTCAGTAAGCCAGGAGTTTCTACACTGAAGCCATCCACTCCCTTCTTACGCGTTGGAATCGGTGTATCCATGTCAATGGCGATTATTTATAGCTGTACTGTTCCACATGAACTGTAATTAGAATATTTATATTAAAATCTCGTTAAACATAAATGTAGTCTCCTTTTGGTTTGGGCACACCTTATAGAATATCATGCTCTGAAACTGTGTTTAAAATTTATTCAGCCGGAAAAATGCCTTTAACAAATGGCACCTTAAATGAAGATAATCCCAAACGCATCAAGTTTTCTACAAAGGTTTTATGTGCGCCCCCTATGTCACACGACACACGTCCAGGCGATAGTCAAATCTTTCCACACATTTTATAGCATCATCCTTTCAATGGGCATCAATGTAGCCTGTTATCATCAGCCAGTTGCAGAAACGACTACACTTTCAACATATCCAGATAACTTGCACCAGGCACAGTCTTCTCACAGAAGAAAACTAGCCTGCTGTCCTACTTCCACGAGTAAAACCCCGACACCAGACATGCCGGTGGCGGTCGTTATGGAAACGGGATATTCCACTGCATTTTGGGGGTGAAGGAAAGGGCTTAATTTATCTGGTGCGGATATAATCGGCGGAAGTCTCGTTTAGCTTTGTGCTTCGGTCGAAAACGGATTCCTCGAATAACGAAGTGCGCTTAGTTTGCCAAATGTTGCGGTTGATTTTATTCCCTTTTCTCTCCTTTCTTCCACTCGTCTACTTGAGGCAGCCCTGTTCAGGGTTTATCTCGTGACGGTAGGACAGTATACAACTTTGTACCATTTTGCGAGATACTGAAAAATAATGAACTCGTGCTGCCACCTGGTGAACACAATACAAACTTGATCAATTTGCGGTTATTTTCATATATCACTTATATTTGTACGTGTAATACTTTTGAATATATAGAGCTCGAAAATGAATGAATCTTTTATAGTAGCCTTGTATAAAGAACGCATTCTGTCCTCTGTAAAGGTTTCTTTTTGTCGCTTGGGACATTCTCGACAACAAAAATTGTCGAAGTTTCAATAGCAAATAAAGGGGATTTCTTCCAAATAGTGTTTACGTCTGACATAGAATTTAGAAAAATATAAAAAAAATGAGCTATTTCCATGATAAAAGTGCTTAAAAATACGTGTTCCTTAAAGTATTTAATTTTCATAGCAAATTAAAAATGTGTTGTGATGCGAATCATCATCAAATTCATAATCACAAATCGGTACGCTCAGAAAAAATATCTCAATAATACCACTCCAAAATCAGCATATTAAATGAATTAATATTCAATAATTACAATATATTTGCAATAATAAAAATACAAATATATTTTCATTCTCATATACTTCAAATAAAATTTTAAAAATATTGAAAGTCACATAACTTGAAAATCTAAAATATACATGAGATTTATCTCTCTAGAAATGACATCTTAAAAAACATATCATTTCCCAGAAATAAGTAAAAAGATGTGTTTAGCAGATACATAATGCTTATAATTTTTATAGTTAAATATTTCTTAGGAATGAAATAAAAAGAATTTTATATGTGCATTCCGAAATTTAAAAAAAAGATTAAGAAAAATGTCCAAAACTTTATATCCTTAGCATAAGAGTCTATTCAGCACATTTTTGAACTTACTTTATATTCTTCCGACTAATCAAATCTACACCTATTTCACATTTTCTCAATGGGCGAAATGTCCCCTATTTTATGAGGCTAAAACTAAATAAAAAAACGATATTTTTTATGGTAATGTACCCTTTTTTATGAGGATAAAACAAAAAAAAAAATCAATATGTTTTATGGTAATGTCCCCATTTTATGAGGTTAAAACTTAAAAAAAATCGGTATTTTATATGGTAATGTCCCCTATTTTATGAGGCTAAAACTAAAAAAATCGATATTTTTTATGGTAATGTCCCATACTTTATGAGGCCAAAACTAAAAATATCGATATTTTTTATGGTACAAAATGTACTAGTTTCCTTTAGACACAAGGGCTGATATTGGAGTTGCAGACTTTTTGCAGCTGATATTGAGAAGGTATTTATTCGGCAATGACGTAGTAAGTGATTGAAAATAGTGCTTTTCATCGTTCTCTACTTACGTCGCTGCCGTCATTCATGCTGATTTCAGTCTGAGTAAAGAAAGGAAGTTTCGGGTGACGTATTGTCTTCTCGTCATCTAACTGCAGTTCTAAACGACCAGTTTCGCTCCGAATAACGACAGGGTATCTCCAAAAAAGAAAGTTTCTTTCAAGTTTACTTTCTCAATTCTGACACTTTCTTGGAGTGTGACCAAAAACACTATAATTTATATTCAGTGAAGGGATTGTCTTCAGTGTATCATGTGTAGCAATTATCCAAAGTCCGATGTAGAATTCCAACGCTGATATCCATAATCTAATGTAGTGTCTTCTACAGTTTATATGGTTAAACAACTAACCTACACGGAAAATGGCATGTAAATTTTATGCCGATGCCATGTTTTCGTCAGCTCAGAATGTTCACCAGAACAATTATATATGTCAAAAATCTTCCCAATGTTTTCATCCTAGTAAATGGGTTTTGAACTCTTGTGCTTGGTGATGTGAAAAGGTTTTCAAATGACAGTAAGATAGTACAAAGGAGTGCTTCGTGTCCGAAGACTAATCAATTCTGGGCATCAAGAAACATCTTTTTGTCAAGGGGTTCATAGCCATTTATTCACCCATGTGTTCGTCAGTTCAGAATGTTAATCAGAGCAATTGTCTGTGTCAAAAATTTTTGCAATGTTTTCATCCTAGTAAATGGGTTTTGAACTCTTGTGCTTGGTGATGTGAAAAGGTCTTTCAAATGACAGTAAGATTGTATAAAGGAGTGATTCATGTCCGAAGACTAATCAATTATGGGTATCCATAAACATCTTTTAGTCAAGGGGATCATAGCCATTTCTTCAAAAAACCCAACAACTCATTCAGAATACAAGACGTTGAGAACCACATATGATTAACCAATCTTTTTCTTTAAAGTGAACAACGCATTTTATTTTATAAAAATTTAAAGTGGAAGTATTACTCTCTAATATAGAGCAGTTAAAAATATTTTATTCTTCTTCGTTCAGAAAGAAAGCATGTTTTCCACGCCGATATGATGGGTAGATCGGTTTAAAGAAAATTTTTCGTTGGTCCACATTGAAACTTCTGACGAAACCTCATATTTGGAATTGTTTTTATTTCGAATACAATATTATAACAGTAAGCGTCGCAAAAGGGCCGTTCCAACTTAAAGTTGAGATAAATAAAACGGCAGCTTTTGGATTTCTCCTGCTGACAAATTGATTAAAGAAAGTTGATATTCCTCTAAGCATAAACTTTCACCGTGCTAATTACTATTAAGCCTCTGTTATTCACAAATTTAGAGAAGAGACGCAAAGATACCACTAAGATTCAACGGAAAATATAAATTCCAAGTAAATATTTCAGATTGTTGGAAGTGACTAGTTCCCCTACGGCTGGAGTTTAAATAAAATAACTCATATCGCTTCGAAAGCAAAACATAGATAGTTATTGTTAATCATTATGGAAAAGTTTTACGTTAGCAATAATTAGTTTAACTTAAAATATTATTAATTAGAGATAAAATTCCAAATTTGAATTTGTTATACAATATTGTTCCCGAAGAAATTCCACGAAAATTATCATATAACTCCGATTAGAGTTGTACATTTATCATTAAACTTCTGAAACTCTGGGCGATAGCTTCGTAACATGCGGTTTCAAATTGAACGCATTAATCTTTCAGTGTCACGCCCTCATAGTTGTCCCAGAGGGTGATAATCATAGATGATAAACGACAGTTTGATTTGACGAGCAGATACACACACAGCATTGTATTATCAAATGATATTTCCCATGCGATGTCTATGCGAAAGAGTTAAACATGCTAGTTAATGGCCTGTCTTCTTCAAATCAGGAAATTCCTCCGAGACTAATTTTACAGACAAATGTCCTTTGCTCTATTAAGCACGCGTTTAAAAAATTAAAAGCGTTTTTGAGGAGAAGAAGCGAAATTATCATACAGCATCAAAATGCAAAACAAAAGAAAACCAGCGGGAGTGGTCTCCCCTAAACTTTCTCGTATACTTCCCCAAACAGGTGCATTATTATTTTTGCAGACTTCTTAGAAAGCTATTTCTGCATTAATTTTGAGAAATTTGTGGCCAAATTGTTAACTTAAATGGATGCCTCTTCAGAAAACTACATAGCAAAATACAAAGTAACTGCTAAGAACAAAATATTAATGCCATATAAAACATTTTAAAATGTATTTTTCCAAGAAAAAGTTTGAAACTATAAAACGTTTCATACTTACTCATTATTCCGGAGACATACATATTTAAGTAAAAGGAGGTCCTATTACCTTCATGTAACCGTGTAAAGTAAACTATAAAACGTTTCATACTTACTCATTAATCCGGAGACATGCATATTTCAGTAAAAGGAGGTCCTATTACCTTCATGTAATCGTGTAAAGTAAACTATAAAACGTTTTATACTTACTCATTAATCCGG